>CAIGRK010423410.1:0-18382 GCA_903798315.1 Fraxinus greggii | reverse complement strand
ATTAAAATCACAAAATATCAAAACACAAAAAAGCTAAATATTAAAAAAATTCAAAAAAAAAAAAAAACTCCCAATATTATCATCTCTCCTTACTACAAACTCTCCCTAAATTAAAATTAAAATGCATAAAATTAGATTACTAAAATAAAAATACCTTCATTTCTCCTCATTTTTGTCATAAATGACAAAGAAGACTATAATCAACAATATATAATAACTCAAAGATACAGTTGATAGCATCAACAAGCATAATCAATGATCAGTAAACTTTCTTACATACTCAGTTCAAATTTAAATGGAGTAAATTGTATAAGTGACTCATGTCTGATAAGTATCACTAATTCTTTGTGATCAAAACTCCAAACCTTAAATTTGTGAGAAAAGACAAGTTAAATATCATTGTTAAATAAGTTTATTTCCCTACTAATGAAAGTCAAACCAATCATGTATATTAGAACCTATAAATAAAGCTCATTTATCATGTATATTATATTTTTCTTCCCCTAACTTTGAGCATATATACATTTTTGCACAATTTATATTTTTCTTTTTAAGCTCATCAATTTTCTCTTCAATTTTTGATATCTTATGTACAGACTCTTCTCCGTTAAACGATTAAAATGACCCATGTGATGAGTTTTGGACCGGAATCCTTCGGGTTTAATTACTATATTCAAATAGGTTTCAAAAAAGAGTATAAGATGAAACATTCTTCTAGTTTAAGGGGATATACTAAAGTTTAGGTCTAATAAATTAATATCAATCCACGTTCAAGGTTACCTTACTAACATATAATGACCATCCAAAATCTCACACGCGCGATCAAAACTTATTCACAAGATCATAGTGCGTGTTGTGCAGATGGTATATAAATAAACTTATACTAAGTAATCCACATAAACCTAAACAAAGTAAAGGAAATATGCTACAACACATCAGTTAAACTCATACTTGATCACATTTCACATGTTTAAGTAAATCATATATGAGGAAATTCCCTTTTTAATTTTTTAATTTTTCTTTTTTATTTTTGAAAAAAAATAAACTACCTAAAAAAAAAGATACATGCAATAATGAATGAATCACAATTAATAAGGTTAAACATGCATAAAAAACACATAATCAGTTAATTATATTAACGCTCTTATCTTTAAGAGTACCGTGATCAATTTCTAAATTTTCTAAATCGCTCTTTTTAACCCAGACTTGTCTAGTGGAAGACTTATTCTGAGTCAA
Organism: Fraxinus greggii; assembly: GCA_903798315.1. Classification (NCBI taxonomy): domain Eukaryota; kingdom Viridiplantae; phylum Streptophyta; class Magnoliopsida; order Lamiales; family Oleaceae; genus Fraxinus; species Fraxinus greggii. The sequence continues at coordinate 17,146 of CAIGRK010423410.1, read as the reverse complement.
CTGTGCATTAACTGAGTCAACTGTGCATTAACTTGGTCAAGAGACTCACTTTATTAGTGAGAAAGTCAATTCGACCATCAAAATCCTGATTTCTAACTCTAGTGTTATTCTGATAGTTATTTCTATTCAAAAATTTATGACGCCTAGGTCTTATACAATTGAAACAAATATGGATAAACTTAGGTCCAAAGTTATGTGGTTACTGAAATCTATTCCTAGGTTGGTAGGTTCTACGCTATCTAGTAGGCCTTTATCCTACGAAACCCTTGTTCTTGAGTTTAGGATTAGGAACATACATATGCTGATTGGTGGTAGGGGTAAAAACGGTTTTGGAAGTACTAGCCATATTATGATCGGTCTGCTTATATCTTAGACCTCCATACCCAGCAAGTTTGTTCAACTTCAAAAGACTATCCAGTTTCTGAGATCTACTAGAGAAAACAAGAAGTTGAGATTTGGAATATTCAAGTTCACTCAGATGGTTCTTAACCATGATTTCTAATTTATCATTCTTAATAGTCAGCTCACTAACTCTCCTAAAGAACTTTTCAAGTTCACTTGTAAAATCCTTAATCTTTGATTCTAGGGATTAATTTACAGTATCTAGTTTATTAAGGCACAAGGTAGGCTCTTGAAGGTCAGCGACAAGCTTCTCTCTAACTAGCTCAATTTCATTGACCTTCTTAAGCACGACTTTATTCACCTTCTTAATCTTAAGACTCTCTTCAAATAATTTTTGATAAGCCTCACGAATCTCTTCCTCATCTTCAGAATCTTTCCTAGATTGCTCACCACTCTTTACTTCCTCAACATTCTCACCGTCCTTATCAAATTCACTTTTAATCCTAGCAGTAAAGACCATAAACTTCCCACTCTCCTCATGTGTAGAAATCTCACTTTGATTATCTGAGCTAGACTCGTCATCAGTGAGTGTTACATTCATAGCTTTCCCCTGATTTCTCTTACCATTACGACACTCACTTCTATAGTGATTAGAAGATTGACATTTATGACATTTCACATATTTAGATCTCTTTCTAAGGTCATGGAATCACCTCTGTGTCTCTCTTTAGTCTTCTTCTTATTTCTAAACTATTTTGAAAATTCTTAACAAAGTTTGTTATTTCCTCACCATTAAGTGATTCTAAATCAGAATAATCATACTCTTCTCCCCTAACAGTGTTCAAGGCTATAGACTTTTTCTTCTTAGGTTGAGATATGGTGAGTTCATAAGATTGGATAAATAAAACCAATTCTTTAATCTTAACAGCATATAGATCCTTGCTCTCCTCGATAGCCGTAACATTAGGCCTAAATCTCTCAGGTAAGGATTTCGTGATTTTTCTAACAATCTTGGGCTAAGGAATTCTCTCATCTAGGCTAAAACTAGAATTAACTATGTCATTCAAACTCGCCTATAAGTCATCGAATGTCTCATCATCCTTCATCATAACCTTTTCAAACTTATTGGTCAACATCTGTAACTTAAAAATTTTAATAGCATGAGTTCCCTCATGTGTGGTCTGTAAAATATCACAAACTTCTTTAGCAACCTCACACATAGACACACGCCTAAATTTTTCAGGAGATACAGTCATAAATAGAGCATGAAACCATTTACTATTCCAATTACACTCATCTAAATCTTTTTTAGGCCAAGTTGAAATATTAGTAGGGGAACTATACTTGTAACTATGATAGATGGGGTGGTCTAACCATTTACTACGCTCATCCATCAATTTCAGGAAGGCTCTCATTCTAACTTTTCAATAGACATAATTACCGTCATCAAAATATGACAGGACTAACAATGAACTACTCATCTAGAAAACTAGGGTTAGGAATCGAATTTGGGCTCTGATACCACTTGAAATTTGCGAGTTTGATCCGACTAACACCTAGAGGTGGTAAATATGTGAACAATGCAGAATTAAAATTATCAATTAAAAGCAACATGTCACTTTTTAATTGTTCTAAATGTTTAGTCAATGAAGACACGTTTATCATATGTTGAATTGCCACAATAATAAATAGAGTAGTAAATAACACACAATTTGATGACGGAAAAAACCTTTAACTGTGTAAAAATTTCGGGATCAAGCCAGTAACTTCCACTATAGACAATAAGAACTTACAATATGATCCAATCTAGAAAACTTACTAGACTCACTGATCGAATTCATGTAATCTCCAAAACCCACTGGAATGTGCTTCACTCATGCTTGTTCCTAATCCTCTGAAATTGTCTATCTTATGTGAATCACCAAGAACAACTTGTTCTTATAATCTTCATGTGCTTGCGGTCTAACATTTCTTAATTTTCAGCAACCTCTGATAACTATTAAGAAAGTACCTTCCTGATTGTGTTTAGGAAGTGTATTTTTTGAATTATATGAATTTGATGTTTTTCTCAAACTTGTTGTTGATTGATCCCAAAAATCAAAAGTTTAGTCTCAATATTTGGATGTGTACTTGGATATTGGATTGATGTAATAAGGATGTAAAATAATGAACAACAACTCACCAAAAACGTACTAGGCATTGGGTATTTATAATATAAGGTATTTAGGTAATATAGGATATATAGAACTCTTAAAAAATGCAAACTGGGGTTCACATATAACATCGTCGCTCGAGCGTCAGGCTAGCGATAGATGAGCAAGAAGTGTGTCGTTCGAGTGACAAGCAGGCGAAAATGATACTGCTTTTTTCGCTCAAGCATCAGCTAGGTCTGGAGACTCTTTCTCCTTGTTCCATACTCGAACTCAAAGACTCCTAGTTCATCTATGCAACCCTCCAAAAGATTCATTGACTTTTATAACTCTTTTATAATAATCCTATTATTTTATAATAATCATTTTGTCTACAAAATTGCCAATATAACATAAATCCTAACAAGGTCAATATAGAGTATGATTGCAAATGTAAATTTTAAGTCCTGTCTTGATTCTCATTGTTTCGCTGACAAAGGTTGTGCAAATTAGAAATATTTAGATAAAATCACAATAAATAAAGATTTAGAGACATGTGGTAAATCCCCAATAAACATTGAGTAACTTAGACAGGTAAATGAAACCATATTATACTTTTGAACCATCTCGTCTAAATACTTAAACTATTAGAAAGGAGAGAAATTATTTATTTATAAATCTGCATGCTATACTTTTAATCATAATGAATAATTGTAGCATTAGAAGATGACGCAGTCTCACATTGAATTGAACCTCTATAAATCTTGTGTATTTTTGTATATCTATTCTCTTTCTGCAATTTTATTACTCTCAATAATATAAAATTAGAATTTATAATGCTCAATAAGTTCAACCCCCAATAGCAACGACATATTATGTACTAGCTTTCAGCACTTTAAGGTTGAGCTTACTGAATATCATAAGCTACAACCAAAAGATATCCCAATTAGAAAAGAAAATAATGGTAGAAATGATGATGCCTCAAAATATAGTCACAAAATTGACATTTTTATTCAGATAACACAACCTCGATGCTAATATATTTCCTTGACATGCTGTGACGCTCCACAATAGAACAAATGCAAGTACTAGTGCAAATTCAAATAAGATCATCAATTAGGCTAGCAACTCCCCATGATTCTAACGAGCCCTGATACGACATTAAGATTTCCATGCTCAAGAAAACAAAGTTATCAATTAGCGCATACATTATAGTCCAAATATGGGAAGTAATGCTTCAAGAAATGAAATCAGCTACCAACAATTTAAAACTCTATATTAAGCATAATAGGAATTTTTTTTTGTTTATCTCAGTTAAATTCGCAGAAATATAATGATAACCCTTAGAATTCCAATCAGATTACATTAAGCATAATTGTGATTGTTGTCATAGGTATTGAAATGCACACTTGTTTCCCATATACAAAATCAAAATAACTGAAGTATCATTATGCATCTACATTAGATTGTTTGATCAGGGAAGTCGAATAAAAAGTAGGCAGTCAATGGAATATTATAAAATGTGGTTGTAAACATGTCAATTGGATGGTTTTTTTCTGAAACTTCCTTCTGGTACTCTCAATTGTTGTTATCCATGGAGTCTGGGGTTTTTACGAAATTTAATTTTTTTTTCATCCTTTGAGGTAATTTCTCTCAATTGTAATGGCTGTAAATGTATCCCTAGGATCGAGGGTGGCGTGACTGTTGCCCTCACTTATTACTCAGTAATCTGTTATGACATGTTGGTTCGATTGAGGCGGTCAGTTGGGTAGTCGGGCTGTGATAGATAAACGAGGCAATGAATACTATGTAACTTGAAGTTTTTAATGTTCCATATTTTTTAGTACGACATATCAAACACGCCTCGATTGTGTGGAGTGTATTGCTTTAGAAGACCAAGCAACCTTTTGGATTTAAACTGCAGTGGAAGAGATGAAGGGAAAGACATGCATCTATCTTTCTAGACTCAAACGAGTTTAAACATTGAAATTTTCTTTCTAGCAAGTTCGGTGAAATATGATTTGTCAGAATTTTTTCAACCTAATATTAAAAAATAAAATAAAATAAATAATAATAATAAAATTATTCACTATTCTAAATTAATTATAAAGTTTTTTTAAAAACTGCATTATTATTTTATTTGACCTTTATAAAGGAAGAAGAAAATCAATAGAATCCTGCTCTCTCTCCAGCTCCACAGTCCCATAATCTCTTAAAAACTTGGGCTTCTCCCAGATTGCGGAACTGAGTATTCCGAAACTGTAAACCAAAATAAATAAATAAAATATGCATCTGGTAAATGTGGTGGCGCTGGTTCAAGTGGCGATCAGGAATGGCGGCGGCCTTAATAGTGGCTTATTGGGAGCAGAAATCGAATTTGGAACGGTTTGGTGGTTTGTCTATGCAGGGATCTCATGTTTTTTAGTGTTGTTTGCCGGAATTATGTCCGGATTGACTTTGGGTCTCATGTCCTTGGGCCTCGTCGAACTCGAGATCCTCCAGCGTAGCGGTACACCGTCGGAGAAAAAACAGGCCGGTTGGTCCATTTCCATTTGATTCGTTAGATTATCGCCATAACCGAGTGGCAGTTTGAGAAATTGTTTATTCTGTTCTTGTTTATAATATGATGGATATCTGAGCTTGTTTTTGATCGGATTGGCTTTGTCAGGAAGAAGATTTGATTTATGTATATATGATTAGGTTTGCGTTTGTGGTGCTCAATGGATAATGATTAAATATTTTTATATCTGACATAGTAAGTAGAATAATTTGTTGCTATTATTATCATTACTGTTATTTATTGTGTGGTTTATAATAGAATGTCAGCATCAGTAGTTATAAATGAGAGGTTTAGTTGAATTGAGATTGTTAAAACTTTTTTTCTTTTCAGAGAAGTTTGAGCATGTTTGGCTAAGCTTCAAGTTACTTTCCCAGAAAGAATGCTTGATAGTAAAAGAAGTAACTTTTAAATTTATGGTTGGCAAGAAGGAGCTTAAAGTAAATTTTACGTTTTTTTTTTTTAAATCTGAGACAAACATGTTCTAGTCATATATATGTGACAAAGTAAGCAGTTGACTTTATTTGTTATATGATATAATTACAATTTTCGAGGGGAATAGATTTTTTCCTATTTCTGAGAGGTAAACCTGTTCTTTTTTTTTTTTCTGTATTTGATGGAAAGATCTTGTTTTCAGCCAAAATACTTCCAGTGGTTCAGAAGCAGCACCAGCTTCTCGTGACATTGCTTTTATGTAATGCTGCATCAATGGAGGTAACAAATTGAAACTCAGATTGTAATTCCGCTTCAACAAAAATTCCTGGTTCTCTGATGTTGGTTTCAAGCCTGTAGGGAATTTATAATATTTAAACTTTTGTGGAAAGTGTGAGGAGGAAAAGCTTAGTTATCACTTTTCAGTGTGGTTGCAGAAAGGAGAACTGGATAAAGCACAAGTTAGATTGAGATGATAAGCATAATAAAATAAAAATCTTTTCCATTAATGATACTTCAATATTTCTTGGGGAAATGTCATTGATGATTTATCCCATGATTCAAATAGATATAAAATTGGGAAGAAAACCTAGAGTTAATGGAAACATACAAGCTATAGAACATATAATTTGCTTCCTATTTTTTGTGTTGCCATCATGCATATGCTATTTACCAAGGTCCCAGTGTTTTTTTTTTTTGTTCAGTTCTAGATTCTTTAGGTATCTTACTTATTGATTAGAAATTCTTGTACCAGGAGAAAAAAGAACAAATATGTAATGAGGGTGAAATGTTATTGAGGAAGTGAAGAAGAAATATATGCATTTTGTCTTTTATTTATTTAGTTGAGGATTTATATCATTTATATCCTACTGAATGACTATTCTAAAATACTTCTCTTATGTCATCTTGTGTCCTGCAGGCTCTTCCAATATACCTTGATAAGCTTTTCAATCAATATGTTGCAATTATACTATCTGTGACTTTTGTTCTAGCATTTGGGGAGGTAAATTACATAATGAAACTATGTGTAGGTATAATATATATATATACATACATATATATATATATATGGATTCTCATATGACTTTATGTTGTCAGGTTATTCCTCAAGCAATATGTACTAGATACGGACTTGCAGTAGGTGCAAATTTTGTTTGGCTGGTCCGCATTCTAATGATAATTTGTTATCCAATTTCTTACCCTATCGGCAAGGTAATTTCTATGTTACATAAGTTAAAATGATTATTTTTACAATAAACTGGATATTGGACGTGGTGTTACAATTAATAGGACTCCTGGGAGCGAAAAACTAAGGGCATGTACATTTGTTAGAACAATAAGATAATCAATTTAACTCAACAGAGTTTTATCGCATACTTATCAAGGTTGCCTGCGTAGAATCCTTTCTTATCACTTTCTGTCAATAATCATCTCCAAAAATAAATGACAAAATGCTTAAATAGTTTCTAATTGCCGATTTCCACGTGATTTCAGATTCTCCTCTTCCTGTAAACTGACCATTAATATTAACTGTATCAGTTTCCTATCGTTTCAACTAACAACTTTCGTTGAATATGCCTAAAGAGTCTCGAACAATTCTCATGCAATTTATCATCAATAAGTTCTACCTTGAACAACTCATTAACATGATCATTTCATATTCTCTGTTCTGGTTTGCCATATGTCTATCTTTATAATCTCATCTGAGCTACACGCATTTTATGTTGATTTTCTTTCTTTATAACCCATTATTGGGTTCACTATCATTGATTTTTAATGGAACATTAAATTGTTTCCTTTAGTTAATCAGGAGGAAGGATAAGAACCTTGTGATATTTTCTCATCCTAAGATCAAGTAGTTATGACCGACTTATGATTTTCAGCGAACAAAATATTTTTATACCAAAATCAATTCTGCTTTTCAATGGCAATATTGAAGCTATTAAAAATAGACTAAAATTTTGCAATTAATATGTATTTGGTGATTTGAGGTCTTATAAAGGCAATATCTTATTTAGGTGGGAGATTGTAGATCAATTAGAGGGTAAGAGATCTTAATGGAAGAGGTTGGGAGTGAAACAGTTTCTTCAAACAAGTTACAAGAGATCATCTTTTTAGGAGTTGATCTGTTGAAACGTACTGAAACTTAGGTGGATTAAAGAGGGGGTTGCAACTTCGAAGTTATTTAATAGATTGTTAAGTTTTAGAAAGTCTGGAAACATGATCAACAAATTGAAAGTATGGTGGAAAGCTTCTTGATGAGAACCAAAACGTAGAGAAGAAAGTCGTATCTTTCTTGCTTTTGATGTACTTATTAAAAATGTATTTGAGTTATTTTTTTGATTTCAGATTCTAGACTGGGTACTGGGACACAATGAGGCACTGTTTAGACGAGCTCAGCTGAAGGCACTTGTCTCTATCCACGGCCAGGAGGTAACAACAATTTCCAGCATTCTTTTCTTTTCTTCTTTCAACAGAATGATACTGGATGACTATATTTAATATTCAATTTTTTTTGTGAGTGATAAAAACTGCCAAGTTTCATCTATTTCATTGAGTTTTTCCTTGCACTGCATTTATCTATTGTTCTTTTCTTTAGGCTGGTAAAGGAGGTGAGCTCACGCACGATGAGACTACGATTATTAGTGGAGCACTAGATTTGACTCTGAAGGTATCTCCAATTCAGAATTAGCTTGTTGAAGACTATGGCTTTTAATTATTCATGTTCAAAGATTACTGAAAAATTATTCAACTTCTTAGTTCCTTTCGTGTAGAAATGGAAGAGATTGAAAAGAATAATTAAAATTTTTGACCACTAAAATGTTTATGTTTACTTATCTGACCTGCTATCCGTGTTTGCTTCATGATTCAATCCATAATAAATTGCACCTATTAAGTCTTTTTCTAGTTCTCTACCTCATCCCATATGCCTCCTATCATGACTGCGATAGGCCATAGTCATTTAAATATAAAAGAATTGTTGTAATATTTTTTAAATCGTCCCCTTTCTTTATTTCTCACTTCTTTACCAACAAATGCTAACAGACTGCTGAGGAGGCCATGACACCAATTGAATCAACTTTTTCCTTTGATGTAAATTCAAAGTTGGACTGGTAAGAATTGCTCGCTGAATTTTTCTTTACTGCACTTATAACAATGTCTTGTCTTGTGGTATAGTTTGTCGGCTTTGATTGCAGAATGAAAAATATTTTCAATGCTGGGATAAATTGTAAATTTGAGAGTCCCATATAGGCCAATGTCAACATCCACCTGACCTTGTATTTGATGGCTAGGCACTTCTTAGTTGTAAAATTTGGCAACTTACACTGGTCGTTCATTATAGAATGCCTCAATGATGATAAATCTTCTTATTTATGATAGATGCATGCACGTTATTGATTTCAGTTTAAGTGATTAGATTTTATTGAGAAATATTTCATTTAACTCCATTATTTAAAATGATGGGCTTACATCAAGTGAAATATTGTCTAATTGTTCCCTGTTTCTTTTTTTAAGATTTTGAAAAAGTATTTTTGTGAAGTCGATGCCTATACCATAGATAAGAACACTAGTTAAAAAGATTTTGGCACCAGTCACTACTAACATGAATTTTTGTGCTACTTTAGTTCATATATTCTCAGTCGAAGACAGATTTATAGTACATATTTGGAATGCTAGACTGGACAATTATTGAACAAGATTTTAGAATTTTTTCCCCCTTAATACTTTGCACTGCTTTCCAATCCACTCTACCGAATATGCCAGTAGATTTAAACTATAATTTTCCCCTTATCCCAGGGAGGCAATGGGTAAGATTCTAGCTAGGGGCCATAGTCGAGTTCCTGTCTACTCTGGGAACTCAAAGAATATTATTGGACTTTTACTGGTAAAATTTCTTCAACTGTAAATTATCTCCCATTCTATATGCAATCATGCTAATCTCAAAACCCCGATAACTATCAGGTAAAGAGTCTTCTTACTGTGAGAGCAGAAACAGAGACCCCAGTGAGCGCTGTTTCTATACGGAGAATTCCACGGTGTGGCATTGAGTCTTTACATGCTTATAAATGATTTTTTAACTGTGAAAGGTTAAAATTATTCATTTATGGAGGTTCTTCTCAGTGTTCCTGCAGATATGCCCCTATATGACATACTTAACGAGTTTCAGAAAGGTAGCAGTCATATGGCAGCTGTTGTGAAGCCTAAAGGGAAAAATAAAATACCTCCATCAATTGAAGAGAAGTCTGAAGAGCATGAAGTGACAAATGGGAATTCAGACTTAACTACTCCATTGCTATCAAGGCAAGAAGAGATGGCAGCAAGTGTTATTGTTGACATTGAAAGGGTTCCAAGGCCAGCCTCTAAAACCAGCTTAACATATAATGATACAGTTACTAATGGATTGTCCCCTTCATCAGATGATACTGAAGATGGTGAAGTTATTGGCATTATCACCTTGGAAGACGTATTTGAAGAACTTTTGCAGGTAAAATCTACTGGTAAATTAACTGTTCACCTCTATTTTGCATTTTGCTTATGTTCGCAACCAATTTATCATTGCAATTCTTTTTGTCAACATAGGAGGAAATTGTTGATGAGACGGATGAATTCGTCGATGTACACAAAAGGTATGGAGGCATTACTTACAATTGTGTGATAATATGATGAAAAGCAGTCCGACGTTTTCCATGCCACAGGATACGTGTCGCAGCAGCTGCAGCTGCTTCATCAGTTGCACGCGCCCCATCAAGTCGTAGGTTAACTGGCCATAAAGGAGCTGTAAGTAAACTCTCTCTGTAGCTTGTTCGTACGGAGTTTGTTTTGTATGATAGAAAAATGTGTTCAAATATTTGTTGGAGATAACTGGATCTTCGTACAGACTAGGGACAACTATTGGGTCTAGGGAGAGAATGAAGCTTCATCTTGTCAAGTTCTTCCTAATGATGCTTACAAGTTTGATTACACTTATATTTAAATTAAATAAACAGTTCTTGAGAACCCATAAGAATCATCTCTGTTATACATAAGAGTCAATGATATACACCGTGAAAGATGCATACTTCATTCTTTTCAGTTAGATGTACTGATCTACTTGGTGAATGTGGTCAAATGGAGTTGTTAAGCATTAAAACTCAAGTTTTGAACTAACGCAGGAGATTTCTTGTTCGGTTTCCCCCTATTAATATTTGCTAAAATATGTTTACCACTATTACTTTAACATGGTAACTGATGGTTAAGCTTGACTTATCCGAATCTCCTTCGCTAGAATCAAGGGAAAGTTTGAACATGAGTACAAATATGACTAAGATTGTGCGACCTTTTCTTTTCAAATACATTTCTGTCTTCTTGAATTTCACCAGGGAGGCCAAAATAAGCCAGGGCAGAATCCCAAGAAGTCGGGCGATGATGACTCGACCTTTGCAAGATTGCAAAGGAACCTTGGGGAGCCACTTCCTGGTAACAAAAGATAAATTTGAGCTTCAATTGTTTGTGCTGAACACCCTGCTCTTGATGGAGATTATTGTAATTGTGCTGGAGAATGAAAGACTAGAAGTTGTTGCAATTGTATGATATACCTTTGAGAGTACATATTGTTCTGTGTTGACGCGAAATTTTTGCAATATAAATAAATGAAAGCCAGGTTATTAATGTTACCTTTTCGTGCATATCTTGTGTGCGATCCTTGACACGATTATGAGCAAGTTTTTAGCTTTTTAATTTTACTTTCTTGTAAAACTCCTCGACAGAAAATAAGTTTATTTGATTACCAAAAAAAAAATGGAAAAACACAAAAGGGCAGATGTCTGTCCTTGTGTTCGTCTCCTCTTAACCTAATCTTGAATGTTAAATTATGACTGACAGTTCCTGCACTTCAACCTTGGCTTTTTAACATTTTATTGGCACTAACCATGGGAGGAAAAATTTATTTATTTGAGTTAATTAAAACCTTGGATTTTGAGGTATTAATTACGATGACCGAATTTTGCCAGCCAGAATACTAATAAAACTTGAATCTTTATCAGCAGCCATTGAATTCTTCTTCATCTCTTGCATGGCACAATACCAACTGATAGTTCAGCAGATTCGAACTGTGTGTTCTAATCAGAATGTCTTTACTAGATCGGTTTTTGGGTACCTTTAAAATCAATAAAATGAAAAGGATTTGACAGATCATTTCGAATAGTCAGTAGTCCACAGAAGGGAACGTTCATCACTTCTGCAAGCCTGCACAAGGTTTGATCAAGCATAAATATGCATTGTGCATGTCTATGGAGGAGAAAACAGGTGGATAACTAATGTTAAATTTTCATCAACTCAAAATTTACATCATTTTACATATTTTCTGTTAATCTAGTTGGTTTCTCATCTCCAACATGCCCTGAAAGTTTGTATTCCAAACCTGTTGGCATTGGATTGCCAAAGAGAATTCTGCTCATCATCCCTCATCTGTGTCAAGTCTGCGTAGCCAACGAGCCATTTGGTTTGTAATTTTGAAATGCCTTCGGAAGATTGCTCATATTCTCATGGTCTTATATGTTCGCCTCGAAATCTGGATGACCCTCTTGTAAACAGAAACGAGCCAAATCAGCTGTCCACCATGGACAACAGATTGATGAGAATATGTCCACTGCGGAAAGACCTGGACGGCTGATTTGGCTCATTTTTAGTGACAACAGGATCATCTAGATTTTGAGGTCAAAACTATCTTTCCACCTCAATCATCAAAATTTACGGATTCCAACTTCTGTCTTACGAGAAAAACCGAACACCTCCAAATTATGTAAAGGCGCGTCCTTGGCTCTTGAATGCACCTCGAGCACTTCTTCCAAGACTGGAGCTTTTGTACTCGGATCACAAACGACTGCCACCCCATGATCATGCACGAAAGCACGAAACCGAAAAAACAGAGGCTGATATCTGGTTTGATCAAATGTGAAACTGCTGTTGGAAAATACAGAATCTATTGCTTTAAATTTGCTAGCTAAATATGATCAAATTTGTTGAGAAAGACCACGACTACATGCCAAGAAACGCATCGAAAAAGAAAAAAAAGTAGAAGAGAGAGCACAAATTTGCATAGTTTAGCGAACCCACGAAATGTGACAATGCTGCAGGAGAAAAATAAGCTATCATGGACTTAAAAACACAAAAAAATACAGTTTTGGTTGTGTGTATGTAAGGAAAGAATACAATTTTGTGGTGGTTGATACATGTTTGACCCTGATTGTGGGGTGGGGGTGGTAGTGGTGGTGTTTTCTGATGCCAACTTTTATGGGGCCTATTGTTTGGAAAAGATGAAGTTGCAGACTCATCAGTTTGTCTTCCTCTCAAACTCCATAGACAAGGATTGAACCATTAGTTTAACCTTATTCCCATAGAAGGCCGTTGCTGTCACGCAAAAGGGTTTTGTCCTAACCTACGGAAGGTAGAATACAAATTCCTGATATTCAGGATGCACTCGTCTCATAGTGTATTATCTTCTGCCTATGAGCAAAATTTAGTTAAATTAATGTTGGTTGGATTCACCTATGCATTAAATGTTTCTGATAGTTTTTTGGTGTCTGTCTGTTATTTTCCTTCCCAATATTTTTAGCATATTTTTTCCAGCTCAATGCCATGGATTTATTTGATATAAGCGGATTGTACAATGAGTAGAGAGGATTTGACTATTAAGAAAACAAAATCTAAAATTTTGCTTATTATACCGTACAGTCTTGTCAAAAATTGTAAACAAAACTTGGATTGAGAGATTGGAAACTCCGTCTGTGTTTTTCATAGCCAATTCCAATTTGAGAAGAGGGTTCTAGTAAGTTGATGGTGAGTAGAAAACTGTGTTAAATCTTATGTTGTTTGTTTATACTGAGAAGGTAGAAAATAACGTGTTTGATTATACTTTTATTTTTATACTTATTCGCCTGTATTTAACTTGGGAGTAACATGAAAGAATTGCAAAAATTTGAATGAGATGATCCCTTCTACAAGTCATTTTTGTTACATTTTATGAATATAAGACAAAGAAGTTAGTACAGCACGATTAATGGTAAGACATTAAAGTTCTAATAACGACAAGTCAACCACATGTGCAGCATGTCCGTGTGAGACAAGTGGAGATGTCGAGCTGGCATCTACTCATGCTCAATGCCTACTTTAAAGGAGCTACTTTTTTTTGTGTATGGATAGTCCTTTGGCCACCATGCTCCGTTGATGAAAATATTAAGCCGCTGTTTTGTTTTGATAAAAATAAGATTTTTAGTAGATTTTAATAAAAGTTGATGAAACGTGTGAATGAAAATAAGTTTGCGGAAACAAGTTTTTAAAAATAGAAGTTGTAACACAATCTCTCTAGAATGGAGAACCCGTCCCCTCACTCCAAAAACCATCCTACTGCCACCCAAACCATTGGACCCAGTCTTCATCGGCATCGGCCATGAGACGATGGCCGGCCACTCAAAACCCACCAGCCTGACGCTGCCATATGTGGTAAAATCAACCACAAAACCTCCTGCTACATAAGACAATTACATGGAAAAGGCTTAACTTCAGTATATTGGCATGGAATTGAACATTACGACAACTAACAACAAAGCTTTGTTTACAATAGATTTAGGATGGGCTACATAAATCTTCTTTTGTTTCTTTGTTTTGATAATCCATTGCCAGATTTCATACAAATTTGAGTAATTATATTGTTAATAGCCACAATAATGTTAGCTTTGGTTATATATTCCTCTTCTAACTTCTTCTACCAATCGTTTTGCTCCTATGAAAGAAAATCATATTTAAGAGTTAAAAAACAAGTCCAATCGTCTAAGTCGTCCCTTACCGTTAGTCAGCACCACCTAAGACCATGTTTGACAATCATACCTTTCATAAAAAATAAAAAAAAAAGTTTCGAATGGTAATTTTTAAGAGAATGTGTGATTAAAAAATATGAAATTTTTTTGAGTTTGCGTGTAATATTTTATTGTGTGAATATGTGATTGAAAATAAGTATGTAAAAAAAGAATTTCAAAAGTATAATTGTCAAACAGGGACTAAATAGAGCTTAAAAAAAGGGGTTTGTGCGTATATATAGAGAGAGAAATCCTTAAATATGCAAGTATTTCCATTTTCTAATTTTAATTTGTTAGAGTATATGTATCCCCAAAAGTATGCAGACTAAGAAAAAACAAAACCTGCAAATTAAGAAAAGAAAATTAATGTACAAAACAAAAATAAAAATATCTTAAAGACTTCAAAATTTTACATTACCAGGAATACTTGTCCCAACAGAGAAGCATAGTAATGCAAACTCTCATAATATAGAGCTTTCCTCTTTGCTGTCTCACTATTCTTTTCCACTTACCAAATCTCTTCCCCATTTCTTCTGATTAATTATAATTTCTGCCAATCAGAGCCACAATTTATTGACTTCTCAACGGACGTTTTATAGCGAATTTAAACTCGAATACTGGATACGCATGCAAACTTTGTTGGTTTCTCGGTAGGGACAGTTTTACCCTCTCAGTACGTCGTTTTCACATGCCATTACTTTAACCAGAACTCCTTTGAACATCTATCAATCGGTTCAACCAGCCGGCCACAGATGATTTGCAATCCTTTATAATTTAATTAAAGTATAAAATTTAAGCCCCGTCTCATTTATTTACTATGAACATATAGATTTGTTTACTATGTGAAAAATTGTTACAATCACACGCCCAAAATTCGTACATCCTAGAGCACTTTCACCCCGGCTTTATTCAATTGGTGTATTGTTTGGGAAAAAAACCAAGTATCACAAAACAACGAGTAATTAACATGTTTCTCACAACCATAGTTCCACATGAATGTGTAAAATTGTGTCCCACTGCCATGCAAAAGAGTGGCAGAGAAAGGGTTTTGAGGTTGATAGACCTTATCAAGAATCAAAGATTAGATCTTTTAGTAGTATAATCTGACCAATGTGGACCTTAACATCATTAACACTGATGATCACCAGCTAATATATGATCAAATCAGACGGTCAGCATACATTCTGTCCCTGCTGCAAGTTTTATTCAAGGGGTGTACAAACAGAAGTAAACATCGTTGCTGTTCAATGACAGAAAATCAAGTCGTTTTGCGGAGACAAACTATTTAAACTACTGGAACTTTTGGACCTGATTGAAATGAAAAATATTATAAATGGAAAATCCAAAAATGGTGGGAGCCTGATATACAATAATGCATTAGAAAGCAGGTTTATCTGTAATTGAAGATGTGACTAACTGAAACACCACAATCACAATATTCCCCTTTAAAAGTAACAACTAACAAGGTCTAAAGGTAGATGGATAGATACATAGATTGATTGACTGATTGAGAGAGAGAGAGAGATGTTGATGATAATGTCTATGCTTCCATTTTTTCGAGTTGTATGGAAAATTTTGCAAGGCTTATCCCCATCATCTCACTAGTCGACTTTAGTCTTGTAATTTTGTGATCATATCTTGTACTATGACTTTATCTCGATTTGATATCACTCTGACACTCTCTCAGAGGTTTTATCGTATGATTGTATCAAATATTGAGAAAATTCTTTTTTCTTGGGTGAGATGTTATTGCTTTAAGTTGAAATCTCATAAAAGAATTATCAAATTGGATTTTTTAATAAAAATTGCACGAAATTATTTAGCAAAAATGAGGACACAAAGCAGTGGGACAAGGGTATATAAGGATTTTCAAGAACATTCTTCTTTGGAAATTCATAAAATGTATCGAGGGAGACTTAACAGAAAGAAAAATTAGGCTAACCGATATCGAGTAATCATTTTATTATGAAGTTTTCTTCCAACTACAAGTGAAAAATCATGGTATGATTTCTCCGTCTTATTGTAGATTCTGAACGCCAGTTTTTCCTGAGGGATGTCAAGAGAATGGAGGATAAAATGAGAAAAAAATTAATATATATATATATATATATATTGGGGGGGCGGGGCGCGGTGTTGAACGACATAGAGATATAAAAAATCAAAAATAAAATACACCTATATTTATTGCGTATATTGATTGACGCCTCATGTTAAATCATATTACACAAACTCCTATGATGTACCAAATGTGACCTATGAGCACAAGCACATTTAGCCTCGTTTGAGCCACATTCTTAACTAATTTTTTTTTTTCGAACTTTTTTTAATTATACATTCTCTCGATAAAATAATTTTACACGTAAATAAAAAAAAATTATATTTCTAATAATATATTTTTCAAAAAATCACTCTTACAAAATTTGTTCATTTCACCAGAAAATGGGACTCAAACAAATTCTAGATTTGTGAAAGTACTTTCAATTTTAATACACGAAATCATTTTTTTGGCGTTACCCCACATCTCTTACATGCAGAGTTTGGAGGAGTGAAGGACATAACTACTCGGGTTTTCACAAGCTTGATACGATTTGGGGTGTCCATCAAGGGCATTATCACATATCCCGGGTTACTATCACCATCTGGACCTATTTCTTGGGTACTCGATAAAACTAGTCCTTCCAAATGATAATGAACAAACTCTTGAATTGGATTCTTCTATAGACAATGAAATTAGTTGAAATTACTTCCACACATGTTTTTTAACTTCCCAATTCAAAAATAAGATTTCAAAGTTTTTTGTTCAAATTCAAATGATAATTCATCTTTTAAAAATACTAATAATAATATTGTAA
>CAIGRK010423349.1:0-15947 GCA_903798315.1 Fraxinus greggii | reverse complement strand
AGTTCTGACAATATCTCATTTACCTCATCCATGAATGCCACACTGGATCTAAGTGAAGGAGATATGGCATTTTGGATCAATGACACCACCATGTCATTACATCTTTCTCATGGATCAAAGGAGTCATTAGTTGGTTCTGGTTAGGGCAATATTCCATTGATGAAACCGAGCTTATTTTTAGCTCGGAGCGCTCACTAAAGTGCTCTTGACCAAGTAGGATAATTATCTGTGTTAGCAATTCTGTGACTAAAACAGTTCCCGTGTTATCTGAATTTTCCAGCTTGTATTGGTCAGAAAGTTCAAGAATGGGAAGGGGAGCTATTTTTCACTACTAGCAGAGTTCATCCCAGCAATGGTGGTCATTGCTCTAATACCATGTAAGATATTAAAACTGAATGAAGATAGAAATTAAGGCTGATAAATTTGGATTGAATATGAAATTCATCTCACCGTGTAACACTAATACAAAGGCTAATATATAGAAGATACAAGGGGGTAAATGAGTAAAGAATCATCCTAACAAACTATACAACAAAACGAATATTATTCTATCTAACCATGTGCAATTTACATGAGCTGGCAGGACACCTAGCTTGATAAATGTATTGTCTTATGATATGTGCACCTATCTTGCAGATAACCGGATTTGCTGATGGTTCATCCGGTATGCATGGTTTATCCGGTATGATGCATTTTATCCAGTATGCTGCATTATATATTTCAACATACTCCCATCGCTCTCTGCAAGCACTATCCAAACACTATGACCCACTTATGATGGTTCATCTTGGCAGATTTCCAACAATTATTGCTTCTTCTCTAGATGGAGCCAGGGAGATCATAAAAATCAGNGCATTTTATCCAGTATGCTGCATTATATATTTCAACATACTCCCATCGCTCTCTGCAAGCACTATCCAAACACTATGGCCCACTCATGATGGTTCATCTTGGCAGATTTCCAACAATTATTGTTTCGTCTCTAGATGCAGCCAGGGAGATCATAAAAATCAGGACCTGATTTTCTCCAACAGGCCGATATCGAGAATCCTTGATAAAGTTCTTTATGGCTCTAAGGACATCGCGTTTGCTCCTTATGGTGGGCACTGGAGGCAGGTGAGAAGCATATGTGTGCTTCAGCTTATGAGCGTTAAAAAGGGTTCAATTTTTTCGTCATCTAAGAGAAGAAGAAACGTCCATTATGATTCAGAAAATTAGAAATTCTTGCTCTTCATCTTCATCATTGATAAACTAAAGTGATATATTGGTGTCACTTACTAATGATATTATATGTAGAGTGGCCCTTGGTAGAAAATATACTGATGGAGAAGAAAGCACGAAATTTGAGTCAATGTTGAAGGAAATTGGGGAGTTAATAGGCATTTTTAATGTAGAGGATTACATTCCATGGCTTAAATGGATTAATAGCGTTAACAGTTTGAATACCAGAGTCAAGAAATCAGCTGAAGTATTAGATGATTTTTTATCGGATGTAGTTGAGGAGCACAGAAATTGAAAACAAGGCTAGAGACAGCACAATGGCAGCAACAATGAAGCTGGAGGACCAGATCTTGTGGATAAATTGCTCGAAGTTCAGAGGGAGAACAAGGCTGGTTTCCCCATCGGAACTGATACCATAAAAGCTGTCATTTTTGTAAGCATTTGCTCTCTCTTCCTCTATGTTTTAACATATTCATTTGTGTCTGAATAAGTGGATACCATTAACTTTATTTAGAATATTTTGAACTCTTTTAAAACATTAGATTTCACTGGCCTATGAAAATATTTG
This sequence comes from Fraxinus greggii, assembly GCA_903798315.1. NCBI lineage: Eukaryota > Viridiplantae > Streptophyta > Magnoliopsida > Lamiales > Oleaceae > Fraxinus > Fraxinus greggii. The sequence continues at coordinate 14,158 of CAIGRK010423349.1, read as the reverse complement.
GCCAAATTCTGACCTTCATTTGTTGAATGCAACATTGAATTGCATATCGATCACTGAATGTGTGAGAATCTTTGAATCCTAATTCCTAGTGAGTTTAGTTTGTAACATACCCGCAAAATAATACGTCTAAAAGGGCCCTATAGTTGTTGTTTTGAGTTGATTGTAAGATAATGACAATAATGAAATAAACAAAAACAAATAAGAACGCTTGAATTTATGTGGAAACCCAAGATGGGAAAAAACCACAAGAAAAAGAAGAGAATTTCACTATAAACAATAATGAATCAAAATTTCAGTGCTCTCAACTGAAATCAAAACTCTCTAGCTCTCAAAATATTTTTGAATGTATGTTTATGGAGATAAAACGATATATATATATATATATATGAGAGCCTCTTTTTGGAGTTATAGATGAAAAAGAAAATATAAAATCCCGAAAAAAGGGAATAAAACTCGTCAATGTGGCACCTCGGCACTCCAGCACTCAGGGGGCGTTTCTTCAATCAGGGGCTTTGGAGCTATGCTTATGCACCCCACTTTTGGTAATTTTGTCTCCAATGTATTTTCTTCATCCCAAATTCCTTTTCCAAGTCAAACTCACAATCCTTAGAACTTTCATAACCAAAACTCCCTCTCCAAATCAAACTCTCAATCCATAACGAAATTTGATCCCTTATCAAATCGGACTTCTAAACCAAAATTATGTAGACTTGTTTCATGAATCAAACTTCCAATTCACATAGAATTTGAGTCACAAAATAGAACAGATGCCTAGTAGAGGCAGGCCCTCTGGTGTTCAAGTCTGCTAACTGAGTATTTTATGTCTTGTGTTGACAATAAATTCTTCATAACTCATATCTAGTGGTCTTTGTATACTTGTAATTTTCATAAGAAGATAGGGAGTAACTCATTTTCTTCCTCAATCAATCACCTATTGCCATAGTCAAGGATATAATATTAATTAGGTGAATTTTTATACACAACAATTAGCTATATATAGTATCCATTCTTTGTTTATGACAGGATATGTGCGCTGCTGGGACGGACACAACATCTACTGCTTTGGAGTGGGCAATGGCAGAGCTTTTAAAGCACCCAAAAACCATGGAGAAACTGTAGAATGCGTCCGGAAATAAATCAGAGATGACTGAGGATGACGTAGAGAAAATGCCCTGTTTAAAAGGCAGTTATGAAAGAGAGCCGAAGACTACATCCTCCAATTCCACTACTGGTTCCACGAGAATCAACCCAAGACAGTAAAGTAATGGGATATGATATTGCAGTTGGAACCCGACTGTTAGTCAATTCTTGGGCAATTGCAAGAGATCCAATGTTGTGGGAAAATCCGGAAGAATTTAGTCCAGAAAGGTTTTTTAATACGGGAGTTGACTTCAAAGGGTTCAATTTTGAGATGCTGCCATTTGGTGCAGGTCGTAGAGGCTGCCCTGGTATCATATTTGCCATCGGGGTATATGAGCTTGCATTAGCTAAATTGATGCATCAATTTGACTTTGCAACAGAAAGATTTGGACATGACTGAAGCAACAGGAAGTACTATCCATAAAAAGTCTCCTCTACTTGGGGTCGCCACGTCTCATTAATCTTGCCAGAGCCAATTGACTCTCCCTCTCTCCACTTCTCTCCCCAGAACTTCCGCGTCATCTTTGGAATAAAACTATATCGATATCTCATATCTAGTTTGTTTAAGATAAATTTAATGAGACGTAATCTTTTTGTTTATGTTATATTAAATAGACATAAATGTGAACATTACGGTATCTTGGTATGTAATATTTGTGAAACTAGCTCATGTAATAATTAAATAATGTTATTTATTATCGTGATGCTGAAACATCAATGATATGACAATCTATCATCCTTATTTCTCTCTTTTTCTCCTTCTCTCTCTCAGATAAAAATTGAACTACTCAATCTCATTATTCCACATAGACTGCCACATTATCGATATTCCATCATCATAATAATAAATAGCATTATTCAAATTTAAAATGTAAAATGAATAAATTTTATACAATTAGTGACACAGATGGAAGCGTAAGAAACGAAGGATACCTTCAAAGACTCGTTGATTCTACGAAAACCCAAAAATTTCACAATATTTTTTTATTTATTTTTATTTTTAATTTTGAAGAATGAATACCTAACAATTGACATAATGACAAAACACTCAACAATCTTTAATTTAATTCATTACAATCTCTCAATTACACTCATAAAGCACAATATATACAAGGTGTGATGTCAAATCTCTAAATGATAAATTAAGGGGAAAAAAATATAAGGAATTATATTCAAAATTATTTAGAATTATGGAAGTAAAAGCAATAAAAGTGGACCAATTTAAGGGGATCAGCCAATCAACTTCTTTTATGTTGGATTGATAGGAATGATCTTAGTTGAATGGAACAATCAATGGGATCCGCCAGCAAGTTATAGACTAGATTTGGTGCTTTGTGCACTTACAATCTTCGTCATTGTCCTCCAGTAGGAAAAGATTCGCCATCGAATATTTGTCTTATCGCTTTCAATGTAGGCACGAAAGCTTAACAAGAATTTCTCTGGCCGAGTAATCAAATTTATTTTTCTTAGCTCGAACTCCTTCGTAAGTGGGCTGATTGCATTTAAACCACCATTAAATAACTAACCTGCTCTATCCTTCAAATTGTACGACAACAAATACTCAAAAATTTCAGAAATAATGCAATGTCCCCCAACATCAATACCAAGCTGCTTCATAGAGAAGAAAATATGAAAAGAACCTTAAAAAAATAATAAAAGACTTGATTATAATATTATTGACTAATGATCATAGACCATATGCACCTAGCACACATTTATTCCTATTTATAATAAAATCAACAACTCTCCATTATTATTGTAGCTAGTGTTTATCCAAAAGATATTAACAAATATCAAATAACAATTAAAAACTTTGCATTTATCATTTGACTTGAATTTGACAATCTTATCATTTCAAAAAAATTTGATCTCGTTATCATTACTTTGATCCTCATCATTTCTGTTGCTAAGTTGTGTTACATTTCTAACATCCTCTCCCAAATTATGTTGGGGCTGAATGCACAATTTGATTCGAAAAATTGAGAGCTACTATGTACATTAGTTGATGAAGAAGCCAACAATTACGTTTATCTTCATTCTCGTAAAGATACGCCACTTGTGTATATAAACATTTTAAGTGTTTCTCATACTGCATGGGTTGTGTGTAAGCCTATAACAAGTCCGAGGGTTTCCTTAAACTGTTGCGATAATCTAACCATGAATGAGAATATTGGACTTTCATTGGGCAATGAATTCAATTGTTAATTTTGGTATATTTTTTGGTGTTTTTGTATTGTTTGAATTCGATGTGATGTTTGGTGCGGATAAGGTCTTCATTGGTGAAATGATCAACCTGTTCTTGAACTCATTTGTCAATTTTGGTATGAAATTTTTTGTTTATGTTGTTTTGTTTGGATTTGGGGGGATGTATTTGATGGACAAAATTAATGAGAAATGAGTGTAAAGAAGTTGTCAACATTTACTTGAAGTAAAGTGATAGTAGAAGAAAAGACTTTTGGTGTGCAAGTGTTCACAATTGCTTTGATACCAAAAAGAAAATATGAAAAGAACTTTAAAAATGAATAAAAGACTTGATTATACCATTATTGACCGATGAATATAGACCATGAGCACCTATCACACATTTACTCGTATTTATAATAAAATAAGTTCAATAACTCTTCATTATTATTGTAGCTACTGTTTATCCAAAAGATAGATAAGAACTATCAAATAAAGCTAGGAACTGAATCGCTAAAGAAAAATGAAAAAAAAAAAAGAAAAAAAAAATAGAGTCATAATGGCGCAGATGCAACGAAATGGCCGGTGCGGGTATTGAAAATTCAACAGGGACCATAGTTACAAAACGGTGCGTGGGCAAGCTGGGAGCAAATTCCAGGGATCGACCCTGCAATTTCCTTTTTGACGTGAAATTCATATTAAATTCAAATTCTTTACGCGTTTGGCTTGATTTTTGGACTCTTATAAATACAAAACTTGGCCAAAACATTGAGGAACTCTCTTTCACCACACAAATTACTTTCATATCATAAAATCATTTATAAACGAGGGGCAAATTCATCATAAGTTGAAGAGAAGAACAAATTTAGTACGTACATTGAATCAAGAAACATCAAGAACTTGAAGAATCAAAGTTCGGAGTTGGTAATCAAGAACAAGAATTAGACCGTGACATCTCTTTCTTGCAATTATAAATTTCGTGTGATGTTTTTTCATTCTTTTTCTTGTTTTATTATTAGAAATACATATAGTTAGATTCTTTGTATTTGATGAAGATAAATCATACTGCTTACTTATTTTAATTCAAACTAGTAGTTCAGTCATTTTTCTTTTCTTGATTAATTTTGCATTCCCATTACATTATTTAATTGACTGACCATCTATTAGATAACTAGTTACATGTAGTGTTGAGAAATTTACAATAAGTTTAGAACGTGACAAGATTAATACTGTGCAACAGATGTTAGGAATATCCGTAAGTAAAGATTAATTCATAGTGCAACCTCTTTACTAACAGATATTCTGTAGGTGAAGATTAATTCATATTATCTACGGAATATCCATTGCTCATATTAATCAATTTTTTATAAAACTTTAAAAAAAAATCATGAATTGAAAATCCAAAGTTGAAAGGCAATCAATTATTTCCAAAAACAATTTCAACATTTTCACCAACAGATATTTTGTAGGTAAAGATTAATTCATATTACCTACAAAATATCCATTATTGATATTAATCAGTTTTAAAAACTGAGGTTTTTAAAAAAATTCAACTACTAAAAATTCATAGTTGAAGGGTATTCAATATTTTTCAAAAATGTTTTAACGTTATCACGAATGAATATTTCGTAAGTGAAGATTAATTCATATTACCTACGAAAATTCATCGCTGATATTAATCAAATTTAGTAGCTTTAAAAAAAAAACCAAAAATTCCTTGTTGAAGGATAATTAATTATTTTTTAAAAAAAGTCTCAACGTTTTCACCAACGGATATTCCGTATGTGAGGATTAACTCATATTACATACGAAAAATCCATTTCTGATAATAATCAATTTTTACAACTAAAATTTTTAAAAAATTCACCAACCGACAATTTTCAATCATTCATCCATCAAAAATTCATAGGTGAAAGAGTAATCGTATTATTTGGAACATTAACCTACAAAAATACGATGATGAAGGTAAATCAATCTTGAATGTGGTAAAAAGTTTGACATATTTGGAGATGATCGTTAATTATTTAAGGAATAGCCGTAAATTAAGTTTAATTCATTTTCATGTTCCAGATTTTTGACAGAGAATAATTAATTACAAAAATAGAAAAGATCAATTTAATCGTGTGAAAAAATTCATAGATGAAGCAGTTTGTGTCCAACAGTAAACCATCCTTTTCTCCGGGATTTCCCTTTTTGAAAAAACAAGTATGCTTAGCATCATTTTGTGTCGTTCATCCCACTATTAAGTTTTTTCGAATCTAATATGATACTTTAATTACGTTTACGTGCTTGAATATTTTAACACACGAAAAACATACTAAAATTAATGAGGTGTTACTCCTTTTTGCTGGTAACGAGAATTTTTGTTGAAGATTATTCGATCATAGCATCTTAATAGAAAAATTATTAACTCGTTCAGTACCTGCTTAAATCAATTTTTAGTATAGTTATATATGCTTAAATCATAGATGTAGTAGTTTAATAATTGTATGATATCCATTTCATTGGGAAGTTTGTCTTTTAAAATGTAAGTAACGTTTAACATTCGTTCCGTGTAATCTGTACCGCTATTTGGAAGTAAATGTTATGCTTTAAGCTCTAATGCTTAAACATTTTGACACTAGAAAGAAAATACTAAAACAAGGTTTTATGCCTATTTGTTGGTATCGAGAACTTATGTCGTAGATTTTTGGTTATAGAATCTTGGTTGCATAATTATATTATATAGTACATATTTAAGTCAATTTCAATATAGTTACATTTGCCTAGTATTCTCATAGACAACATACATAACTTTTAATGTACCTATTATATTCAATGTTTAATGTTTTTACCAACGGAAATTCCTTTGGAAAGATCTTTACCAATAAAACCAATCCGTCAGTAATTATTAGCCACTTTCAAAATACACAATGAATTTTTTGCTAATCTTTTTCTGTTGGTGAAAATTAGTAGCAACGGATACCGTGGCTTCAGGAACCGGAAAATTCGTGCCTGGAGCCACCTTTTTTTTTTTTTTAGTTCTTTAATCACAATTAACTCTAAATAACGCACAATTAATTATGCATTTAAGGTTCGATATTCTAATTTTAACTAAATTAACTAAGTTGAGCATGTTTAAAGATTTTTAGAGTAAAATTTAATCACGTAAAGAAAAAGGAGTACAAATTCACCATTGTGATACATCAATTAATCATAGGTTGGAAATCAATGATCTATATTTATCAATAGTCTCTCTCGAGGACAATCAATCCTATACTCATTTATGAGCTTAATTATCTCTAATTAAATTACAACATCACATAACTTTTACATAGAGCATAATGGCATCTCTAGATATTATAGGATTCTATATTATTAATTACCATGTAATAATTTATATTAAATATCTCAAAAGTAATATATAGCAAAAACGTGTACTAATAGTGATTGAGAATCAAAATGGAACAAGGGAATAATAAACAATCAACCCACAAAACAAGAATTAAACAAAAATGAAAAATTTCAAATTAATTTAAAACTTAGGGAATCCTATCCATAAGTCCTTGTCTGATCAAAACCGTGTCTGAAAAAGCTAAAATCTGATTTTAAAAAAAAAAGAAAAAGAAAAATGTTTCCAAGACAAACAATAACTGTGGCGCCCAAGTGCCCGACCAGCAAAGCACCTGCATGATATGCCCGGGGGCGCCAACCTGGCGCCTAGTTGCTGGTATTTTCAGATTTGGTCCTTCATCTTTCAGCATCTTCAATTGCAGTCCCTCGACTTTCGAGTTCATCTATTTGTGTCTAATTTTTGTCATTTAACTTTTATTTTTTTATAATTTTTCCCCCAAGTTTGGAGAATGTACACGTTAATTCTTAAAGTTCTTATTTCGTCCACTTTGGTCCCCAACTCTTCAAAATGTCAAGTTTTGGTACTAAAATTTATGAATTATCCAATCAATTAATCCAAGCTTCCAATAAATTCTTCGAACTTTCATTAAATCGCGCAATTTCACCATTTCATCAAAATTAAGTTCCAAAACTCTTCCTTTATGCTAATTAATCTCCAAGTCGGGATTGTCACCTTTAAAAGTAATATATACACACTAAATTAGATAGAAATCCGTTCAATTTATCAATAATAAACAAGTTTAGATACCTTGATAAGCGTGTGAAAAATGCTTACAACTTTACCATCTTCATTGTTTAGATCCCCCCCGAACCATAAGAAAAATAAATATCGAAACTCTGCATTTTTTCTCTTGTAGGTATATTGCTGCGGTTCTTTACGTTTTTATAATGAAGGGAATGGGGCTTGGGAGTGGGAATCGGAATCGGAATAGCGGGTGAGGGGCATAAAAAGGAAGAATGAAATTCGTATTTTTTCTTCTTTCTATATTTATTTTAAAAAAAATAAAATAAAAATAAAAAATACACGAGACAACCCCTTCCTTTAGCAAAACTAATAAAAATCCCTTGTAAACAATAATTAATACTCTGGTCCATAAAATGATATTTCATTCATGTAAAATTTAAAACTATCAGTTTTTAATTTATAATAATACAGTTAAGAAGATTAGTTTATTAGTTTAAAGATGATATTTTCCCACTTTTTACAAAATTGAAAAAAAAATGTTGTTTTCATCTCAATAAAATTTGGTAAAAAAAAATGAAATTCATATAATTAATTAGTTAAAACAACGTTAAATAAATATTATTAAATTAAAAAATTTAGTGTGTGTGTGTGTGTGTGTTTAACAAAAAGGAAATTTAGCATAAAAAGATAATCAATTCTAGAAAGAGGTTGAATGTTAAATGAGGTTGAATGGCAAATTCCCAAGCATGCGATGGCTACAGAGGTTTTGCCATCATTACCATGAAGACAAGATGGGCAACCACCAAAAAAGAGAAAAATATCAGCTAGAAAGACTCGCGCACCTTGTAAGTGCAAGAAAATTGGTCACGTTTGCTCTACTTGCACGAGTCAAGCAGCTAGTAGTGAAACTTAAGATTGTAATATTGTCATGACTCATACCTTTATTATTTTGTACTTATTGAAAGCACAGAAGGATTTCTTAGATTTTGTAGTCATTGTTCTATTATCGCTTTTGCGTTATTGGAACGAAATTAAACTCATTTTTCTTGTAAATGGTATACAATGTTTATAAGAAGTTGGATACAAATTACAAGAACAAGCTTCAGAAGAGTTGCATTGGATCACTCCTTAGACTAAGGGATTTTAGGTTGGCTTCATAGATTGTGTATCAATTACTGTTACGAATGACGAAGACCACAAAAAAAAAAAAAAAAAGAATGGTTTAGGTTTTATTGCTATTTAACTTGCATCTCCATATTTTATTTTTCATTTAAGTTTTCAAAAACTTCTAGACTAAAAAATAGTACTCAAGGGGCAAAAGAGGGTGCAAAAGTCTTTAACTAACATTCTTTTAAGGGGATTAGCGCAAGAATTTGCTCTCAAAGATTTGTTCAAATTACATAATTGGTTTAAACCTTTCAATAGTGGTGCAAATGTTCCTAAACCTTTTCAATCTTGAAATAAATGGTCCTTTTGAATGGTACCGTTGTTAGTTTTTTGCATGGAATACAATTGATTTTATTTTGTTTTTATTTGAAGGAACAAATGTATAAAAAAATGAGATAGAAAAAGACAAAACATAAAATGTAAAAGGAAAGGAAAGTAAAGAAAATATATTTTTCTCTCTTTTATGTTTAACAACACATTCTTCAATAAAATAATATTATACGTAAATTTAAAAAATTTTCTTATTTTTTAATAACACATTATTCGTCAAATCACTATTCTTAATATACATTTTTGGCAAAAAATAAAGCTCAAACAGGCTGTAAGCAGAAGACCTAAAATAAGAGAGAAGGAAAGAGGGAAAAAAAGAAGTCTCCCCTGTTCTGCTGGCGGAAACCAGGGGATTTCCGCCTTGATTTCGCCGCCAGTTTTACTCAGATTTTCTTATTTCCATGTCCACAAATATTCCCCCTGATTTCCCCACAAATAGGGGCACAGTGCTCTTCCATCCTACAAATATTGACTAACTTTTATTTTCAAAAAATAATATAATTCAAACTGTAAATTTTATTTATATTTTACTGATTGTCAAACTCATTTTTTAACTACATTCACATAATAAAATATTTTTCAAGTAAACTCAATTTTTTCCTTACTTTTCAATTGCACATTATTAAAAAAAAAAAATCAATATTTCATAGTTTATCTTCAAAAAAAATCATTTTAATATTTGTCAAACAGGGATTTAGCATATGTTTGACCTTTATTTTTTCAAAACTAATTTCCAATCACACAATTGTTCATAAAATAATTTTATATGCAAATCCAAATTTTTTTATTTTTATTTTTTAACCGCACATCTCCAATAAAATATTATTTCAAAATGTATTTTGGTGCCAAACTTGTGCTTAATATAACATTACATTGAAAATTAATTTAATCGGGAATAATTTATATTTTTTAATAATAAAACATATTAAATAGAGGCATAAAAAATCAATTATAGTCCATTTATAATTTGAGACATGAAAAAAAAAAAAGTAAGTATATTTTATGAGACCGAGGGAGTACTTTCTTCATTTTGTGTCTCCCGTTTTACTTCATTTTTTGGGGGGTATTTTAATATGGTGATATTTTGGAAAATATGTGATTAAAAATTAAAAAAAATTGATTTAGGTGTAAAATTATTTCACGTGAGAACACGTGGTTGAAATAAAATTTTGAAAAAAAAAAAAGTTAAATGGAAAAATGGGGGTATGTCACTACACGAGTTTTAATCTTGAATTGTATTTCACCTCGAATATATGGTAATTAGATTTTGTAATTCGAATGTTTTCTTGATGTGACTGATACATACGTACAAGTGTGTCTGGAGAGTAGAGGCGTTGGAAGTTGGAGGAAGAAGAAATGTTCATGAATGGCGGAGGGGAAGGAGGGGCAGAGGGCGGCACAAAGGGCTTTACAGATCCATCGTGCATTTGCTGGCGGCGTTTTGGCAAAGGGAAAGGTTGGATTTACCTAGGATTGATGATGTAGTAGTGGTGAAACATGATTAAGCTTCATTTTATGAAAAGAAGAGCAATTGCATCCAACTCACAAAATGTAAAAGGAATATGGGTCATTTATGCCACTTTCGATCGAAATGTTTGAACCAATTACGCATTATGTGCAACCATTTTGTGCCAATTTTCTTGTTCAATAATGAATTTTTCTTAACTTCGTTCATAACTTTCAATTTGAATATGTAAATTAAAGAAAAGAAGATTTCAGATTGATGGATTGAATCCATACAACTGCTCAAAAAGTGTTGGCTTCTTCTACAAACGAAGAAAAGTTAAACGCGCTGTCAGTCGACCCAGATTGGTGGATTGAACAAGAAGGCAAACGTTAAAATATATAAATCTTTGCCATTTTGAAAGTTGGAAATCTAATTTAAGAGAAATACTCAAAATGAATAAAAATAAATAATAAATTTATTTCCTCGCAATCTGAATGCATACAGAATAACTAAAACCCAATAAATCACATAATAATCTTCACGACATACTTCATAATACAAATCCATCACTGAAAACACATACAAGAAAAGAAGCATTAAAAAGGGAATAATGACTCGAGATCCAACTCAGTGCCTCCAAAGTGCGAAGACGGAGAAGAGAAGAGAGGTCCCGATGAAGGCGCTGGAGACTGGCAAAGAGAATGCATCTCCTTTATCTGGTGAAGGCGCCGGCGCCTGAGCAGAGACAGTGGTAGCGGCGACAGAGAGAGCCACAAGGGCGTATGCTAGCAAGGAGGCCTTCACAATGCTATGTTGCGCCATAGAATAGGATAATAATTCACAGAAAACTCGAATTGTGTATAAAAATGTGACTGTGTGTATGAGGTTCAAGGGTTCCTTGGTGGTGTATTTATATAGAGGAGGAGGAGGAGGAGGGGGCTGTGGGGTCCACGAAAGTAAGAGTGACAGCTGGTGAAGGGAAATTATTGGTTTAACAGAACAAAACACAGGTCAGCTGCTAGAGTGTGAAACTATGATTGAGCTACGGCGCCGTATAGTGAAATCTTACTGGACATTAATCTTATTAGTTGTCTAATTAATTAATTATTATTATATTCTTAAAATAAGGGTAAAGTTCTAATGACGTTTTTGCGTAAGATGCACGCTGGTATTATGCATTGCATTCCCGAGAAGAATCTTTTCTAATCAAAGCTAAAATGCTAGTTTCTCCTTTTCTATTCCTTTTATATTTGAACAAAAACATAAAAATACGGTTATTTCATAGAAATTTTGCAAAATGAACTAAGATTAATGAATTTGAACATCAAAAATAGAGGTCATGGTCGATTTAACGCTGACATTAAGAGAATTTTGGCAAAATTTCGATAGGTTAAGAATTGTCGTAAATGGCCAAAGGTTTATATGAAGAAAGAAGACAATTGACAATCTAATTAATTATTATCTTACATTTTCATTGATGAGAGAATTCCTCTTTTCGTCCTATAAACATAGACTTATGGGTGTATTTAATTGCGATTTTTAAAGACTTTTAAGGATTCAATGTTGATTTTTTACTACTTTCCAAAAGTGTTAGTATATACAAACAATATTACTTGTATATAATAAAGTTAAATAATGTTTTACATATAGATGAAGTGTCAAATAAGTTTTTTTTATTTGATTGATGAAATTCTGATCCAGTCACATCTCACAACATCATATGTACATAAATCATTACATAAACCATTTTATATTAAGAAAAAGACTAATTTGTAATTAAATATTAAATATATTGATTAGTTATTTCTTTTTAAAATGTCTTACATTTTGATATATATTTCTTAATTTACAAAAGTTTGTAAGAGTTTTAAAATGAAAATCTACATAAATATATGAAAGCCTTCAATTAATTTCATAACAATATATAAAAGTCCACGAAATTCACAAAAGTCCCTACTTAAAAAAGGTCTATAAAATTTTTCAAAAGACCCAATTGAATGCATCCTCTCTGCTTTCATTTTAACATAGATAAAGAAAATATAATAAATATGTTTGAAAATTTAAATTTTACTTGCACTAAATAATGTTTTAAATAAGAACGTTCTTTTGTAAATGATAAATGTATTAGTGAATGGAAATTGTACCATTACAGTCTTAGAAATTATTGCAATTGTATTCACAATCTTTCCCTATGAATATGAGGTTTTGGTTTTCAATAAAATATATAAGCCTATTGACTTATCTCTATTTTCCTCTTAATTTTTTTTTATTTGCTCAAGTTTATTACATGTTATCAGCATGATTTTCTTAAAATCAAAGAAAATTAATTAAATGATAATAATTTTTATAAGCATTATTATCTATTATATGTATCAAAATTAAATTGATGACACGTGAATTTTTTTATATACATATGCATCGTAACGAACCTGTTACTTCTTTTTCTCTACTTTCTAGTGTGTGCCCGCGCGCCAATGTTTGTATGCCAAATTTTCTATTTAAAAATGAAGATAACGTCAGAGTAGCACACATCATGTTTGCATGGGTCAAATCTGTGGCTCTACACTTGTTTGCATGAGTTTTTCTTAATCGTTAAGTATCAAAATCCTTTTTTGGTCAAGCCTTCTATAATGAATCAATTTTGTGATATTGAAAATTAAGAGTAAATATGCATATTTTTTTTATTAAAACCTCCCAATTAATTATATTATAATATCTTTTTATAGTGGTTAATTGAAGTAATTAATATGCCTTCAACGCATATTTTAATGCCTTTAATAACGTATTAATGCGTGGTTGGAAAACAATGAACATTAAATAGGATATATTAGAAAATTAAGAAATTAACTATTTTCTCAAAATGAGAATGACCTATAATTTGAGATACATGAATAAGGAAAGCAAGCATATCTTTAGGGGTCAAGTGGCTATTAAGTTTTTCAATAATAAATTAGTCTCTGCGTGGTTATTAAACTTGATTGAGAACGATCGAATTGAATAAAGAAACCACTGAACCTAGTGACCCAAAATTATTGTTGAAATGATAGTTTAAATTATTAACTATGCTTCTTTCTGGCTTAAAATTTTGTAAAGTTTGAAAATTATGTTTGTTACCAAACAAACATCCCATTTCCAACCACAGAGTATTCTCTGCTTTCAAATTTTTTTTTTTTTTAATTTCATAGTGATTTCCATGTCCCCGCTTCTTTTCTTTAGCACTTCGATGCCCATTTTCATTATGAGTTTAGGTGAAGTCTAAAGATACGCCAAAGCAGTAAAAGTTATTGAAGGCTCGTAAAAGAAAAGGGAGAACCATCCTCCTTGAATCCCAAGCTGGCGAAAATGGTTGTTGAAGCACACCTGGTTAAGTATGTCATGACTTCGAAACCAATGAATACATGACGTATAAGATGATGAATAACACGTGAACGCATAATAGAATTGATTATAAACTTACTAATAAATGACATGTGAATGCATAGTAGAATCGATTATAAACCTACCAATAAATGATCTCCAGCTGTTACTTACTAGAATGACCTAATCGTCTCAAAGTCTTAAAGGAAATCTATACTTCCCCGCCAGAAAGGAAAAGGCATGCAAATTCAAATATCTCACGTCTGAAAGGAGAAATCATTATTGAAGCACACATGAGTAAGTATTTAAAGCATGACTCCTAAACTAATGAATATATGTGATTACACCCGAAGAATAACGTGGTAGTTGTAGTGTAGTTTTGGGGTGTTGTATCTACAGAGAGATGGAAAATGCTTAAGGGTTTCAAAAATGAATGAATTATCGTCTTCAATATGTAG
>CAIGRK010423294.1:0-13638 GCA_903798315.1 Fraxinus greggii | reverse complement strand
GCATATTAGTTAAATTAATTATATAGATTAAATCGTTGGTCATAAGTAAGAAGAGAGAAGGAAAATTTTATGTTAAATGCAATTGATAAAAGAATATGTTACTGTTCATTTGTGAAGTTTTTTTCCAGAGTGAATCCACCGTTTACTTGATTATTTTATAGTGTTAAAAATAAGTGTGTGTAAATTTGGTTAATATTATTTTTAAATGTATTCTACACTTTTAAAATATATAAGATATAAATGATTTTGTTTTGCTATAATATTGTTAGCAAAAAAAAAAAAAAACTGGTTCGTGGAAAACTCTGCACAGTGTTGAGTGAATCTCCGCACAACGCGGAGATTCACTCCGCACTGTGCGAAGTGAATGCTCCGCAGTGCGGAGTGAATCTCCACACTTACTTTGCACAACCCGGTTTTTTTTTCTTTGGCCAAAAAAATTAACATTTCATTATTCTAAATACAATTTCTCTTATTAATAATTTCATTCAAAAGCATTAATAAAAATTATTATCGTTTACAAATAATATTAATACAAGAAAAATTCATTCCATACATATATGAAAATCATAATTCCCCGTCGGGGGCGTTGCCCCCGAACCCCCACGAGGGGCAGCGCCCCTTGACCTCCGCGACCTGACCGGCAAATAGCTTCTTAATCTTATTTTTGCCCTACTTGCAAAATTTAATGCTTTAGACTCGATATGGTTAAAATAATTTCATGCATCTCTCTAATTTCTATTTTTGACATTATTGTTAGTGGATAAAAATGCATTTTTTATTAGTGAAATATATAATTATATGGGCGCTAAATTTGTTTGGGAAAATAGATGCAGAGAGAGAAATAGAGATGGTGTTGCAAGAAAGTAAAGAAATAAAGTGGTGATATTAAAATGATATTTGCAAAAATGAATAGTGAGAGAGTAGTGATAAGTTCTGCAAGAGATATTTATTGATGAATCGTAGGAATCCGGTTTGCGAACAGTAAAGAACCAGCTTAGTGTGAAATGAAGGGTGCACCAAATGAACAATGAACCCCTCATCCTCTCTTTTAATATAGTAGTGATTAAGAGAGAGATGATGACTATATTCAGCTCTGACATGACTAGGATAAATTACAGACTTAAAAAGTCTTGTAAATTTGCTAGAGTTCAGAATGTTGGTAAAGGGACCAAGAAGATAAAAAGGAAAAAACTGTCCCAAACCAGCATGTTGGGAAATGGAAATCTGACGTTTTCTACTGTTGTGAATGACGAGTTTTTGCTGATGTATCTAGTGTTAATATTTTTTGTATTCAAATGGAAGCATAATTTTGGGCGATTTTTTCTGTCTCAGTGGGTGTTTAAAAGTTCCCTTGGATTTAAATTGCAAAAAATAGAAAGACTGATGCAGGAGTGTATAATTTGTTAACAAACAAGAAAAGAAGGGGTGCAAAGAAGAGAGGAATTGAGGGCAAGAGAAGATATCAATTTATACATATATATAAAATCAAGGGTTATTATTACATTGAATAAGTCCTCTCTTTATAGAGTAAAGAAACTGAAAGAATATCAAATCAAACGAACTTCTACTAAACTAGAACATTATCAAAATATCATAACTAATCTAATATATTCTAAAAAAATCTTAAAAATTAAATATTATTTTAGATTTCTATTTAAACTCTATCTCCATCAAAGACAATCCTTTTAATATTTGTGATGTACATGTGACGAGGATGAATATGTGCTATGGTTGGACAAAGAACCTTTATTCTTCGTATCCTTATTTGTGATTATTATTTCTTATTTGTTAATGGGTGTCCTTTTTTTAATATATATTTTAGGAGTTTGACTTGGATATAATATCATAATTATATAGTAAGTTGCAATCTGGTTTTGGTGATTATAAAATAGGAGCTAGCAGTGTCATGGAGGTTGCTTTTGTTTTTATTAATAGAATAATGTAATTGGGAGATTTTTTCCAATTTCTTCCAAATCGATATTCGTGTGCGAATTAACGAATTATGGTTGTGTTATTGTATTGCTCGCTTCTATCTGCGTCAGTTAGTATCATAGTTATGTTGCGATTCTCGTTGAGACGCCACCAAGGAGACGACCCTAAAGTCGCAATCATACCATGAATGGAGTTTGGAGGGAGAACGCAAGTTCAACAAAAATCAATTTGTTTACCCAATGAATTGGCATAGTTTTGACCCAACAATATGATATGTTGGGGGTTAGGCAGTGAAAGAAGGGGTGACCATGGAAGATGACACGCTGTGATAGGAGTCGCAGCAACTGACCAACATGCGAGAGGAGGTACTTGAGCACCACCTGTGGCAGAAAGCCAGCATGTAAGTTTGCTGCAAGGGGAAATGAGTGGGTGAATCATGACTAGCAGTGGAAAGGTAACGTTCTTCACATAAGAGGGAATAGCAGCAGGGGGTTTGACACATTCAAGTAGTGGGTCAAAACTGAAACCAATCCTTTCGAATATGGTATGCCCTATCAATGGCCTAGAAATATTCTGCAAGGTTTCAAGAGGTTGGGAGGTGGTTTTAAAGTCGAAATACTTGAGTTCGACGGCATGCTAAGAGGAAGAATTTTTTGATTGGTCTACATGGTAGAAGAGGCTCTTGATTTCATGTAAGTGCCAGACTATAAGACAGTACCTTTGGTGGCTAAGTAATTTCCTGGTCGAGCAGTGTGTTGATGGAAAGAAACTAAGGCCAATCGAGTGCTGAATGATAAGCAAAAAATTGATTCTTGGCTAAATTTTGCAAGCATGTGTGCAAAAGAAATTCTACTATTAGAAAATAAAAAAAATGGAGGTCAATTTTTTAGTTGTGATGAAGGTAATTTATAGCAGCAACATTACATGTGTTTTAGTAGGGACGGCACCTTGTTTCTACATGTTGCTAGTTTCAGCAGTGTTGTAGGCACGTAGCAGATGCTACTTCATTGATCCTGGGTTATGGGGGAACTCCTTGCGCTGCAACTCCCAACGGTAGGGCTTGGGGCAATAACTGTGCTCTAGGGGCCTATGAGAGTGACCTATTCTTTTAGGAAGCTGCAGAATATTTGAATTTAGACTATGATTATTATGACTGTGCTCCTGTTTTTTTATAGTGAAGGCGATCGATGCGAGGGAGGTGATGATAGGGATCGGCACAACCGAGTTGTCGGTGCGGGTGGTACAATAAATGGTGTGGAGTCCGTCATGGAGGACTCTTAACCACAATGATTATCCTTATTTCTTTCAATCTCGAGCGACGAACATGGTTTAAAAAGGCGTGACAAAGGCACACCTTCAATTCATCAAAATGCAAATTTCAGTGTTATTTAATTGTCGCATGCACCTCACCAAATGAGGCGAATGCCTCGAGGCGCATGAGGCGTGCGCCTCAGATTTGCTGTAACATTTGAATTTTTTTTTTGTTTTTATTTTATTTTATTTATCTTTTTTTAGAAGTCTAAATGTGACTTTCAAGTGAAAGTCTTTTTAATTGGGCCCATCTTCTTCTCGGAAAAATGTCCCATCAACTAAACAATAAAAACACCTAAACAACCCACTCCCTACCCCATGCCTCATCACTCCCCCAAGACGCAAGAAGTTTCTTCCACAAGATTCCAGGGAGGCAACTGGCATTTGGAAACTCTGGCAGATATTTATTTATTTTCTATTTTCTTTCTGCATTTGGTCTTATCTCTCTTTGATTTTAAATTCTTTGTATTTTTTAAAAGTTTTACTAAATTTTTTGGTTTGTTTTGAGGCTTATGCCTCAATCCGCTTGAGGCTTACACCTCGCCTTACAAAGGAAAGATGCCTCTGTATCCATTTCAGCTTTTTAAACATTGGCAATGAATGAACATGGTTTCGAGTGAAGATTACTACGGTCCGCCAATTTTTGATGAGGAGCCCAATGTCGAGACCTTGAAGAGTTGAAGGTAAATTTTGAGTTAATCAATAATGATGACTTTGGGAGAACGAAATACACAATCATGTAGAACATTTTGTCTCGATAGGGTTAAGAAAGAGGTTTTATATGCTCATGGTGATACACAATCATTCATTCAACCTCTTGGAAGTTTTGCCTAGTATAACTTTAGAAAAACAAGAAAATAAGGTTGCATCTTTCATGGGAAGACTATAACAAGATGATTCACTCGATTTTTTAGGATGTTTATCATTCTTCAACATTTTTATTCCTTTGCTTTGCTTGTTACTGACTTACTGCCAGTTTGGACTTGAAGGAGTGCAGCATACTTATGGTGACATTAATTTACTCCTTGATCTCACAAGTGAGGAAGCTAAAATAATAATTAAGAAGGGAGGGATTTCTAAGTTGCTCTGGATATTTGTGAAGAGACATCAATAAAAATGAGTTGACCCTCACAAACTACCAAATCAGTTCGAGCGGCTGCTTTAGACTTGAGGAAATAATCTATTTAGATGGCAGATTTGATTGGAAAATAAGCTTACATTTGAGGGATGAGTTTTGCCAATTGGACGGGCTGATTGATATTTTTTGCGCGAACTTACCACCATTACAAGATACCAGATGAAGTATGCAACAAGATTCAATGATGAATTTTTCTGAACCTGGAGGGAGTGATGAGGGTGAATATGTGCTACAGTTGGACGAAGAGGTTTTATTAATTATATGTCTTTATTTGTGAGTTTAATTTAAGGATTTCGGTGTGATATTCTAATAGAGGAGCTGGCATTGTCATTGAGGTGGCTTTTGTTTTAATTAATAAAATATTATTATTGTGAGATTGTCTCCAATTTCATAATTCAAATTGGTATTCGTGCACGAATTAACGAATTGTGATCGTGTGTTATTGTCTTGCTCGCTTCCGTCTGCATCATCATGTCTTGTTCTGTTCATATTATACGAATGCATAATATCAATTTTTAGGTTGACCAGCTACCTGTGCCTGTGCTTATCTTGAAGTTTTTACATGCTAGAAAGTCTTTAAGGATTTTTAGTAAATTGATAAAGACATCTATATTACTTGTTTGTGCTTACAATTGATGTTCACTTCCTTAAGGTTCTATTAATGAATGTATTTGTTGTCAAAAAAATAAAAATAAAAATACAAAAGTTAAAAATGAGTCAATGGAACTTCCAAACTCTGTATATGTTTAAATTAAATCCTAGCTAAATCAAGAGTTGAAAGACTTGGAAAATAATTAACACTGCAATTCATTCATAAATAGATTTGATCAGTATTTGATGGGCAATTATTTTATTCTTTTCCAATTCTGCAGGTTTCGACATTTGCAGATATGGAAGGAGAAGAAACATTTGATTCATCTCTTCTTGGTTATGCTGATGAAGTAGTGGAAGAACGTATTGCTGATGATGATGTGATTATGATAAAAGGGACCAAAACTAACAGTGCGGTATGAATTATATTCCCTATGAAGTTGAATATATCCATTTTTCTAAGATCTCATTGTTTAGATTTTAGTTTTAGAGTTTGCCACCCCATGCCAGTATGGGTCTATTTATATGTGTTTCAACTCTATCACATTTCTTTTTATTCAAAGCATTGACAATGGTCAAGATCAAGATGTATGATTCATTTTGATTTAGACATTTTTAGAGGATTATACGATGTCTGAATCATGTGCTTTCTTCAGGTCTCATTGATACTCCGGGGTGCCAATGATTTCATGCTCGACGAAATGGACAGGGCTTTGCATGATGCTTTATGCATTGTCAAAAGAACTCTGGAATCTAATACGGTAAACAAGTGGCGGTTGCTGTGCTCTATTCTGAAGATTAACCTTGCCTTTGTTGCTCTCAGTTATCAATGTCACTATTCATTTCCTTCTGTTTATCAAATCATCTAGACCCACCATTTTTATTTTTTATTTTTTTTTACTATGGGCTAGTACCTGTTTTTACATCATTTAAGGTAAATATCATCATAAATCAATACCATAAGAGTTCACTTTGGAATTGGGGAAAATAGTATACTTAAGCAATTACGTATAAATGCAGTCATGGATAAAAATGTTGCCATTGTTTAAGTGATTCTTAAATAGTTAAGTACCTCCTGGTAGGTATATTCGACCTGCATGGCCTTCATGTATTTAGCTGGTTGATTTGTTCATCAAATTGGAATGTTAATGTCTTATGGCCTGAATAGAAAAACTGATTTTTTGCAATATTATCGAAACATAGGTGGTCGCTGGTGGAGGTGCTGCTGAAGCTGCCTTATCTGTCTATCTGGAGAACCTAGCCACTACTCTTGGATCTAGGGAGCAGCTGGCTATTGCAGAGTTTGCGGAATCTTTACTAATTATACCGAAGGTCATCCATGAAACAAAAATATTTAACTCAAGAGATAAAATCAGTCTTATTCTCATAGCTTGTCTTTGGATTTCTTAACCAACTTTGGAATATTTCTCTGCAGGTGCTTGCTGTGAATGCTGCTAAAGATGCAACTGAGTTGGTTGCTAAGCTACGTGCATACCACCACACTTCACAAACCAAAGCAGATAAGAAGCATTTATCAAGGTACTAAATCAATTTTGTTTTTGAAGAATGTATGGTTTGGCTCTCAGTATATTGTAGTTTGCTTTGGAAATTGCCGAGTAGTTTTACATTTCCACTAGTGTTTTCTACCCAATATTGGTCCAAAGGATTTGCTATCATTTTCTTAAGCAGTGATTCAAGTGCAGTTTCATTTGGTTTCTTGTGAATATATATTGTTAGCATTTGCTATTCCATTCGTGAGGGTTTACCTGGAGATCAGTAGAATATTGGATGAAGCAAGATAAAGTATATGTACTTGCGATACCTGTTTAGAGCTTGATGATCGAGTTGTCATGATCTTCTAGCAGACTCAATCACTTTTAGTAAATAGGAAAGAATGTTTTTGGTACTCTTTATGCTAGACATATGATCTGCATTGGTCATAACAAGCTAGGATGCTTTAGTTCTTGGAACCTCCTCCTACCTATTACAATTCGTTATTTCGTTTGATGGGAAACTTTAATGGGGGAACCTACATTATTGTCATGGAATAAGATTTTTTGTTCTTAAACTGGTTTTTCTTTATTTATTTATTTTTTTTGTCAAACTGGTTTGATGTTTTTCAAGATGTTCTCTGACCATCCCTTCCTCTTATGGTTGCAGCATGGGTCTTGACCTGTTGAAGGGTACTGTACGAAACAATTTAGAAGCAGGAGTCATTGAGCCTGCAATGAGCAAAGTGAAGATAATACAGGTACGTGTCTGTAATTTGAAATTTGAGCTCTTTAGCACATTGTAAATGTCTGATTAAATGTTTTGTACTTTCTCTCTGTGTGTCAGTTTGCTACTGAAGCAGCAATAACTATTCTTCGTATCGATGACATGATCAAGCTTGTTAAAGATGAAAGTCAGAACGAAGNTCTCTGACCATCCCTTCCTCTTATGGTTGCAGCATGGGTCTTGACCTGTTGAAGGGTACTGTACGAAACAATTTAGAAGCAGGAGTCATTGAGCCTGCAATGAGCAAAGTGAAGATAATACAGGTACGTGTCTGTAATTTGAAATTTGAGCTCTTTAGCACATTGTAAATGTCTGATTAAATGTTTTGTACTTTCTCTCTGTGTGTCAGTTTGCTACTGAAGCAGCAATAACTATTCTTCGTATCGATGACATGATCAAGCTTGTTAAAGATGAAAGTCAGAACGAAGAATGATTTTTTACACACAAGAAATGAACGATGAGACTTGATGAGGTACACTGGATGCTTCGGGGAGGGATTGGTTACCTCTATAAATAGTTTTGAATTCATTTTATATGATTCGAAGTGTCACTCGAGGATGGATGATAGTGTTTATTGCCTGCACTTAACGTATCAGCTGGTTTAACGAATTTAGTTCCCCAATATTTCAAATTGTCATTATCGATTTTGTGATCTGAAGTAAATTGCTTATTACCCCCAAAAACATGAAAGTCATTTTCAAATCGTCGTCGTGACCTAAAGCCGTTAGTTCGTTTTTGTTTCCATGGTTTTCAATTGTCAAGCGAATGAAATGATTTTGGTTGGTTTTTTGCCACTTATTTATGTACGAATGAATGTGTGCATTCAAATGCAATGAATTGTATCTCCTTATCATGGAAAGAGAGAAAAAATTGTTCTCTTTATAATGTGGAATAGGGAAGTTCGTAGAACATCTTGACTCGATTGTTTCTTTATTCAGAGAGGAAATAACATTCACGTAGCATGTTTGAAATATTAGAGCATTTTTAATATATCCGCTGGATGGGTAGCATTTAATTAGATAGGCTTTTAATGCTTAACAAATAGATGACCTAATTCAAATTTGTTTTTCAACGAGTTTCTTCTATAATGCAATATTTAGCCAATGTTTGGTTTGAATTAAAAATTTAATTAAAATACGAAGTCAAAGTTAACAATTAATTTTAATCACACATTTCTTGAAATTCATATTTTTTTATTATAATATTTAATAATTTTTTAACAAAATTTATTAAAAAATATGATTTTGATCTATACTCATTATGAGCTTAATAAGATGAGAGAAAATAATGGAGAGAAAAAATTAAAAAACGTGAAAAGAGAAAATATTAAATTGTTTTGTCATTAAGAGTTAGTATAACGTAATTCTAGAAATGTATTTGATAATTTATGTAGACATTTTCTAATTTTAATGTGAAAATCTTTTTAGTGTAATCAACATTGGAAGATGCTATTAGGCCCCTATTTGGTCCGGATTAAAATTTGATTTTAATCCAAGTCAAAGTTAAACAATCAATATTAACCACATTTTTCATGGGTTCCACAACTTTTCAACCACGCATTTCAAAAACTTTTATCATAATCTACTAAAACTCTAATTTTAATCCCCATCACACACCCTGATTTGACAATAATAATTCAAAAATGCTAGATGTACACTCCATGTATACATCATCCTTGTCATTTGGTGTGTTGTTTAATTTTTTAAACAGTCCAATGGTGAGTTTTTACTTGGCGAAGTAAAAAAAAATGATGTAAATGATGATGTACATATATCATGATTGATAATAATTAGAGATGACAAAGTTAAAATCAATCCAGACAAAACGAGTTGCATAAAAGTTGTCACTTTAATCTATTTGTCCAAAACTTTTCTAAACCACTCAAACTTTCTGTTTCGTTTTATGAATTCAATTGGGATTTTTGAAGATTTTGATAGAGTTTGTTCAGTGATGATTTTTGTGGATTTCGTGAATTTTTTAGAGATTTGTATGGGATTAGTGGAAGTCTTTTATAAAATTCAAAAAACTTTTGAAGATTTTCATTTGAAATGAAATTTATGTGGATTTAGTGTAATATTGTGAAATTATTATATTAGAGGTGTTGGTTCTTACAATTTCCCATCTCCTTCCATTTCCCCCATATAATAAAAAATATTTTAAAAAGAATAAAAATTTAAGACATTAATTAAATAAATAATAGTATTATACATATAAAAGATAAATTTAATATTCAGTATTATTAATATAATATACCTTTAAAGAATAAATAAATTGCACTATCAAACGTTGGTCAAAAAACGGATGGTGGGGATACTATTAATCTCAATACAAAAAAATAGTATAAATGGCATTTTTTTTGGGTAAAAAAATCAAACTTTAATATCCACCATAACTACGATTTATTTTAATATTATATTAAGCCATTTATACGGTCTAATATGGTGCACCAAACATAACCAGGATCTGGTCTATAAGCACGATGTCTCATCCTCTCAGCAACTGACCCGGCTCGTAAGAAATATTGGATACCTTGCTTCATTTATTACAGAAAAAAATAACTCAACTGTAGAAATACTTCAACCTTCAAAATCATGCAGGCTAAAAGCAGGGGAGGACGTAGTCATAGATGTTAGGATGGACTAAAATTTAGATGAAAAAGCAAACGCCAAAAAAAAAAAAAATAAATAAATAAAATTGTTAGAGATGCACACAATATGAGAATTTAAAATTTTGTAAACTTATATTTGGAGAAATATATTACCATTACCATTTCAAATATTACAAAGTTCCACTTGACGTTAATTTTGTTATTTACCAATTTTCATGATCTTATTTAAAATGTAAGCATAAAAGCCAAAAATATATTATAAAATGCAAATGATGATATACATGTATCATGATTGATTTTTCGTATTGAATTCTCGTATAGAGACATAACTAATTCTACACAAAAGAAGTTATTAATTAAAATTGAAAAATTCGGTTGGTGACATGAATGAAATTGGGTTTTAATATGATATGTGAACTTATATCGATCACACTATGGTGAAATTATGATTTGTGAAGTCTTATTTCGCCCTATTCTTCCATTAGAAAACTAGTTAACTTGTATTATTGCGTTAGTAAAATTTTACTCATGAGTTTAATTAGATATAACACAACTTTTTAGAAATCGATAGTTCAAATAAAGTTATTATTACTAATTTCTAATTAATAGAATATTTATTGAGGAAACAATATTTATCGTCATTCGTACTCTATTGAATGACGAAAAGTTTCATACTAATGTATAGCTCTACTCAGACATGTCTTATCATAGCAATTCAAGACCACAATTCACCTTCATCCAAAGCGAACTGTGTGGTGAGTTTTGCCTTTCAATTCTTGCTCTTACTCTCGTTATTATAGATTAGTGTACTTGTAATGGGAGAAAAGAAAAACTTAATTTTTGCGTACAACATGTTTGACAATATGAATTTCAGCATATCATGGCGGAATTTTGGAAAGCAAACGAGCTGAATAAGAAGAGTAGCGTAAATCTAAGAGATACTTCAGGCAATAAATGGTTACTGGAACTAAAATTCTACAAAAGTGCTGGTAATAATCGTGTTGTTATGCATCGGGGATGGAAGCAGTTTTATGAATTCAACGAGCTCAAAATTGGGGTTGTTTGCACTTTCCGACTCAATCACAATCCCAAAGGCTTTACTGTTGCTTCAATACATGTGCACATTTCATCACATCCAAATTAACTTTGTATGCTTTTATCGATACTGCTTTTGTCACGAAGAATCAAACATTGTTTTCAATTCAGGTTTTAACTCTTATTATGGAAATGTTACATGCTTTTAACTGAGTGAATTATCATTTTTATTATTTTCTTTTCAAGGAGTGAATGGAGGGAACTCAATCGTGAAAACGCCAATTCTTAACGAAGTACATGGTGAATTTGTTACTTATGTGTCAAGGTTAATTAGAGTTTTTAAGTTTCACACTTTTCTTATTACTAGTTTGTCGTCTGTACAATGTATGGGTTGAATTATTTTGAACATGATGTTAGCGTTTCTAATATTGATATGTGATTAAAGAAGAAACCAATAAGTTATAAAGGTAATAAAATGAGGTAAGTTATTTATGATATTAAGCTATGAATGGAATTGTTTAATATACAAATGATTTGAAACATGTGTTTAATAGATAATACTGTTAACATAATTATTATATTTAGGATAATGTATGCAACTTGAGCCTATTTTTTAATGATGAATCAAAGTTTCATATACTACTGGTAGTAATTATACAAGTATGATTCAGTCATAGTTCACAGTGTTTGTATTCGAAAGGATAAACAGAGAACTAAAATATTTACAAGAACTTGTTAATGTCAAAAGTACTAATTTATTGCTATTAAGTAGACTTTCAACTGAAGACTTACCATTAGGTTCCCGTACATAGGCAAATTATGCTTTTTTTTCTTTTTTTTCAGAGCAGTAAAAGAAATACATTGTGACTGCCTATTGTGAAGCAACAGTGAGTCGGAAAGTGCAAAATTCTTATTAACCTTGACACAGAAGTAACCAATTCACCATGTACTTGGTTAAGAATTGCCGTCACAATTAAGGGTATATATATATATATATCTATATCTTCCCTTCCCTCCATTCACTCCTTGAAAAGAAAAAAATAATAATGATAATTCACTCAGTTAAAAGCATTTTGCAACATTTCCATAATAAGAGTTAAAACCTGAATCATGAACAATGTTTGATTCTCCATGACAAAAGCAATATCTATAAAAGCATACAGAGTTAATTTGGAGGTGATGAAATGTGCACATCCATTGAAGCAACAGTAGAGCCTTTGGGATTGCGATTGAGTCGGAAATTGCAAACATCCCCAATTTTGAGCTTGTTGGATTCATAAAACTGCTTCCAGCCCCGACGCATAACAACACAATTATTACCAGCACTTTTGCAGAATTTCAATTCCAGTAACCATTTCTTGCCTGAAGGATCTAATAGATTTACGCTACTCTTCTTATTCAGCCCGTTTGCTTTCCAAAATTCTGCCGGGATATGCTGAAATTCATATTATATATCAAACATGTTTGTACGCAAAAACTAAGATTTTCTTTTCTCCCATTACAAGTACACTAATCTATAATAACGAGAGTAAGAGCAAGAATTGAAAGGCAAAACTCACCACACAGTTTGCTTTGGATGGTGAATTGTGGTCTTGAATTGTTATGATAAAATATTTATTAGATGAACCACCTGCATTTGCTGCAGTTTTTCGTAAAAAGTAAGGAATTAACGAATCAGTACACTTCTATAATTAGTAGGAGCTCTTATACAAATAAATTATAGGAAATAAGCAGTTTAATTTGCTAACGCCCTTCAGGCATTCTTCTTCAAACTTATTTTCCGGCCAGATTGGGAGTGTATATATATATATATATATATATATATATATATATAAGCATATATGTAAATTTATTTTTTAATTTTTTTAAAATAATTGAATAATAAACTCTGAAGAATGGATTAAATTGTTTTAAAAATCACTACTAATTAAATACTACTCAAAATCGAACCCTTTAAATAAAAAACGATAAACTGATACCGGAAACTCCCAAGCAAGCTCTTAAAGAGGTGTATAACAAAACTTACTCTTGCTGGCTTCCAGATTATTACATAATCCAGCAGATCCTTCGTTTGTTTCGGCTAAACCATCGTCGATTTTTTTCTCACAGGCAGTAAAATCAAAAACGAAAGCGTTGAAATGCATTTCTCCGACGTGTTTAAACACGACGACATCTCCAACAGCAAGTTCATGTTGACGAACAAAATCACCCCATCCCTCTTCGAGACACACCATACTGTCACTATCTTTACTAACACTGACCTTCCAGATTCCTTTGCTACTCTTTATAGTTGCCGATTTCTCTACATTTGGTAGATCTTTGCAAAAAGCTTTTGGCAGAACCTGCCCATAGATCAAATGGAAACAAAGGATATAGCATCAGCATACAGTTCTAATAATTATATTACGAAATATCTGTTCTTTTTATCTGTTCGATTGAAATAAAGCGCAGAAGACATATTTGACGTTAAAGAATACGAATCAAAGAAGAAAAACATACCAATTTAGTGTGGAAATCACGTGTCATAACCTTGAAAAAACGTTTTGTTGCTTGAAGATTTTCTTCCATTTAGAACCCTAATATTCAAACTGTTAATCTTGAAATAATACGAAAAAAGAGTTCTATATTTCACGCTAGATAAGGAATTTAAAGCTGTTAAAACTGTTTCTACTTACCTCCCTGATAAAATTTTAATGGTCAAACAAGTAAAGGAAGAAAAAGATTCATTTCTGCTTCTTCAGCCCGC
>CAIGRK010423279.1:0-13843 GCA_903798315.1 Fraxinus greggii | reverse complement strand
CTCTTAATTTTTTAGTATAATTATAAATATTAAAATTTTAAATTAATATTTGATTTTTGTATAAATAAACTTTAGGTCCCCGTTTGATACACATTAAAATTTTCATTATTATTCTTCTACTCATTTTCAACCACACATTATTCAATAAAATAATATTTTTATCACATCAGTAACTTTTCCTTATTTTTCAACCACACATTCTTCATTAATATACTATTTCAGAATATATTCTTATAAAATAATGTGGCTCAAACACACTCTGGATCTAATTTCAAAAATTAGATCTTAAAAAAAATCAAATCTTAAAAAATCTGGTTGGACGTAATTTCTACAAAATATATTGCCGATTTTAAACTGTCCAAAAGGATGAAATTGAAGGTGGTAGACAGTACCAAACAAAGTTCAGCCCAAGGTACAGTCTTGTTGGACTTTAGCCCTTTCACATAATATCCAACAACACGTTTTAGCTGGCCCAATACACACGTCTTTGTAGCTGATACGTCGAATGCGACTTTGATTTAAAAACCTGCAAAGGCGATTATTTCAGTGCTCCAATTTTCACCGCAATTGCATTTGCCCGCGTTTCGCCTCTACGAGCCAGATCTTGTCGCGCATTTTCTCTGTAAGTGAACGCTTCAGTTTTCATTGTTTTGTTTCTGTTTTCGCCTGAGGTGATCTCTCACTGTTTGCAGTTGATTACTACCGACATTGAAAAAGAAAATCTCTAGGTGTTGCGAAATGCAAGAAAGATTATTTCTTTTTTTACGATACTTGTGAATATACATTTAGCATAATTTCTTTATAATACATTATACGTTATTGACGATTGGATGTGTGTCTCTGTGCTGATTAGTATTAATGGTTAGTTTTTGTTCCATTTTTAAATTTAGGGATAGAATGTGGGGCAGGGGGGCTGATGTCACCTTCCTAAGCGAATCCAGAACGTGGAGTGGGAGCAGAGAGAGCGCCAATTCCCTAATAAGTAAATTTACTTACAAACAAAGAAGTTTGTTTTAAGATATATAATTTTTCTTGATTGAAGCTGGAAATAATTAAGTCACTTATTTTTGCAATAAGACGAAAGTTAATCGAAAATAAGTAACTCTTTTTTACTTTAAAAAATGAAAACAAGAAAAAAGTTACAGTAAACAAACTTAGAAAAAGACAATTACATAAAAGTGACTTCTACTTATTCTTAAGCCTAGCTAAAACTTGCTCACACAGTCCTGAATAGTTGTAAACACAAAAATAAAGCAACTATAGTAATAATAGAAGGCAAATAGAGTAACTATTATAAATAAGATAGCACAAATACAATGCACGTCGAATCCAAGAAAGAAACCACATAAGAACTACTCAGAGCATAGTCAATGATTTTTTACTCGTCATACAACCAAACTGCAAGTTATTAAATGTAGAGTCTTGAATTTATCTATTTACCGCAGCAATAATTTGGATTTTATTTATTTATCTTATAAGCCTAGATTTTTGTCACATGGACCTGCAGCATATAAATGATGTAAGTTTGCTGGTGGGCCACTTATTGAGGTCTTTCTTCTCTGTCATAGTTCACAATTTCGCCCAAGCGAGATTAAATTAGTCTGAGATTCTTGACCGATTGACTGCCCTCATTACTGAATTAAACGCTTGTGTTACAGGTGAGGATGCCTTGCACAACTTCTAGTGCAAATGTTTTCTGTAGTGTGTAAAAAGTTAGATAATTATCTTTCGTTCACTTATGTCTTCCGATAAGGCAATGGTTCTCCCAAGGACGAGACAGAAAATTTATGCTTTTGGCATTTTGGTAGGAGTAAATGTGGAGCATTTCCATGATAATGTGCTTGGTTTGCATATTTTGGGCATCAAAGAAAATGAGGATTATACTCGATATGTTCATACATATGAAGTTTTCAGGGAGATATATTTGTGGATTTATCTTATTTTAGATGTTTTCTTCTCTTTTCTTTTGATTTAGTTTTGAGTTTTTGTCTTCTTATAGTATTCGTGAACATATATATGTATGGAGTTTCTTCATGTGTGGCTTTTGGAACAAGAAACTAAGCCTTAATCCTAGATTTGTGTCATATGCATGATCCTTTTCTGCCACTCCTTTCAGTCATTTCTATGTCTCTCGAGTCAAAACAACCATGTCCTTAGAATTATAATAGAGCATATTGAACTAGATTTTGTTTTTCTATATCTGGTGTTAATACATAATGATAATCCATCCATGTGTTTTTTAACAAAACACA
Organism: Fraxinus greggii; assembly: GCA_903798315.1. Classification (NCBI taxonomy): domain Eukaryota; kingdom Viridiplantae; phylum Streptophyta; class Magnoliopsida; order Lamiales; family Oleaceae; genus Fraxinus; species Fraxinus greggii. Next base: position 11,591 of record CAIGRK010423279.1, on the reverse strand, counting down.
GAATCCATTTATATTGCACAATAACCATAGCACCAAATAATTACAATGGGGGACGAAAAACAACTTGCAATGTGGAAACCTACATATTTGCACCATGTCATGAGATCTCTACGTGTCAAGACCTTAGCCTTCTTATTCTTACCATTGTGATTAGGCCTCTTTGGCAGCTTGTTAAGCAATCACATCAATCAAGATTTAAGGTGAGTACCTGAGGCAGTTAAATATTTTTAAAAGCAGCCCATTTGAATTTCTGAATCTCTCCCTTTCATTGACATTTTAGTTTTCCCATATTTATAAGATGCTTCATAGCTAATTAGCTATAAAGTCAGTCCCTTTTTAAAGTCAAGTACTGGTTGTTGCTGATTTTTCTTTTTTATTTTTTTTGGCAAAAGTTACATCCTCCTCTCTTGCTGGAACAATATTTTTGTGGTATCTTTTTTCCCAGTGGTTAGCTTATTGCGGTTGAATAGGCCTTTTTGGATGTTCAATTCAATTTGAAGGAGAATAGCTTTGTTTTTCCTTCTATTTTGTCTTCATGAAGGCTTAACGAAATGTCATGGTATTTGGAATATATGACCGAAACAAAATAGTTCCTCCCCACCTTTTCATAGCCTGTTCAATATATGCATGTGTGTGCGTGTGTTTTTGCAAGTATCTAGTTTCTTGTAGGCACTGTCTCACTGATTTTAGTTATTTAGTCTCTTTGACGTGTGTTCATATTAAGCCCGGTTTAATGGCAATTATTTTAAGGCAGACTTTGATTATGTTATAATTTGTATATTTTTATTAATATATTTTTTTGATGACATTTTCTTTGATAGATTTTTTTTTTTTATTATTTGTATTATTTAATATTAAAATTTGGCCAACCAGTTATAAAATAAAACACGAAACATTTTTAAGCCATCTTTTTAAGACTCAGAGGGCAGAATTTTTGTGCTAATTATTCACATAAAAACTTCGTCTTTTTTGGCTTGAGACCTAAAATTCAGGAGATAGTTGCAAAATATTGTCCTCACACCGAGTTGATTTTGCGGTTGTACTGCCAGAATACCACTAAGTTTTTGAAGTTTAGGGTAGATTTTTTAAGATATACTCTTTGATCTTTGAGATATACTTTTTCCCTGTTACTATTATTTAAATTTATGATCCTATGTGTTTCTCTGATGCTCCCGATCCCAAAAATATTCTGAGGGAGGCTTTTCAGATGACAGAAGCAGCCCCATTCTTGTCCTATGTAAAATGTGCCCGGTTAGATCATTCATCTCTGACTCGCACATTCTCAATGTACATTGATTTTCTAGTTTTACCCAACCACTTAAGCTCTTAGGTTCTGCAGTGAATTTCTGGTCTCATGATAATATTTGCTATGCCTCCTCCTCTGCATGAACAGGCAGAAAAATCAACAGATAATACATAAAAATAGTGTAAAAAGTGCAAAGATAATAACATGAGAAGAGAAGGGACCTTGAGAAACATAAATGTCACCTCAATGGTTGAATTAAGAAAAAATGGTTTGAAATGACCTCTCTTCTCAGCCTCACCATCGTTTTTAGATAATGATATTAAAATATATTTGCTCTATTTGTTCGTAAGATCGAAAGCTACAATACATTGCTGATTTGATTTGTTTTGTTATCCGCTTGTGGTGGGCCATATGGCACATAGACAAAATTAATAGCCTAAAATTTTGTTCTCTGGTTGACAATTGTATACATTTCTATCAAATTTAGAAGCTCTACATAACTATGAACAAGATTTTGAGTCAATTTATTTTCCTTTCTTGATGTGAACAGAAATCCGATGCAAAGACTAGATCAGTTTGGGTAGCTTATGAAACAGCACTAAGGTAAACTAACCTGCAACTATACACCCGGTGGTGTCTACATAGTAATATACATATGCTATGTCATATAGAAAGATTCAAGATTATACGACTTAGAGAATGTTTGGCTAAGCTTAAAAACTTTTTATTAGGTAAATTTGGATGCTCTACATAACTATGAACAAGATTTTGACTCAATTTATTTCCCTTTCTTGATGTAAAAAGCAATCCGATACAAAGACTAGTTCAGTGTGGGTTGCTTGTGAACCAGCACTAAGGTAAACTAACCTACACTTATGCACATCGGTGGTGTCTACATAGTTATATAAATATGCTATGTCATATAGAAAGATTCAAGATCATAAATATGACTTAGAGCATGTTTGGTTTTAAAGATATTGTTATCAGCATAATTGAAAATAATAATTACATAAAACTTCAAACTAGTATTTTTCCTTGCAAATGTCTATTTGTCTACTTTCAACTTATTAGGTATGTTTTGTATATAAAATTTGGACTAAGCATATGTTGACAATTGCATTTAGATTCTACTGAAAATGTTCATGTTGATCTTAAGTTATTGAAAGCTCATAATATCCAGTCGAACAGCTGAAATTAATCTGTATGAAAGAATAATGCATCTATTGGCAATAATATTTTTACTTCTACTCGCATGCAAATGCATACACATACATGTGTTTGTGTGTTTCTATATAACATTTGCACTTGTGTATTCTCACACTTCGAAATTCCTTCTAACAATTTGTACCAAGAAACAACTTAATGATCTAATATTAATTATTAAGTATTGAAAATAGTAATGACATATGTTAACAAACTCGGTTCAGGATTTTTATTTTTATTTTTTAAATTATTATGGATTGTTAACTTATAGAAAAACACTTGCAAGACTGTCTACTTAACTGAATTGATCCCGATCTAAACCAAGTCCCACATTCCTAAATAGTAGCCTATTGGCTATAAACCTTAGAGCTAGTCTTACATTTCCTCCTAGTCACTGATAGCGTGTCCTCATTCTCACTTCACCAGATTATCATAATGGCTTTCATTTGAATGAGTAGTTAAAGATTGTACTTTCCGTTCTAGATGACAATTGTCTAGAGTGATAGAGTTATTATTCAGCTACTCAAACCACTAAAATTGCATTATAAATAATACATAAATAGAGTTAGCTAAATACCTATGTGTAATATTATATTATGGGATATTGTGTGGTTGAAAATGAGTTTTGAGAAAATGTATTTTTTGAAGAATAGAGCCCAAACAGGGGCATTCATATTTGGCAATCTCTTATACACACTATCGTTTTCATAGATTTATTTAAGTAATCAATCTTCCTTTTACTTTGAAGTCTTCATTATCAATTAAGACGGCCATTTTACTTCATTTTAATATGATGATCTGTTGTTAATGTGTCCTGCCCTTCCAGTGAAATAATATTGGAGCAATTTCGTAAAATGTTTTGCTTCGTTCAAATAGGGTTTTAACATTATTTTGCCTATATGATTAGAGCAAATAATATTCATTTTTTATTTAATGATTTTGGCCTTGTGGGGTTCAGCCTCAGGTATAATATTTATGGAAACGAAAATTGGGGAAATCGAAATGAATTAGTTCAGCGCGTAGCACAAAAATATGATTTGGTAGGTAGCTAGAATTAAAAAGAAAAAGGGAATTGATACAGTCCATGTACCAACATATCCACGTGCATTGTGTAGCTGCAGCTAACGTTCAAATTGACTGGTAGGTGACTTATCAAAAGAGGTCAACATTGTGGCACTTGCGTTCAGCTTCATAGTTTACACGTTCTACAATTTAATTGATTCGTATAGTGACGAAGAATAGCCACATATCAGAAACATTTAATACCACACTTTAAATTGCCTATATTAATATAAGAAGTTTTTTATAGGCAGTGGTCTGTCAAAATTTTGTTCCTGCTATATAATATTCTTCCCTTTAACCTTTTTGGGCACGTGATATTTTCTGTACCCAAAAAAAAAAAAAATGAAAAGAAAAGAAAAATACATTTTGTCATATTGCACGGTTGGTTTGTGAGATGATATAGATTTTGGTAGAACTTCTATATATATTTTTCCATAAATGGACGGCACAGGTGACAACCAACTGGTGGCTAATGCTCTTATTATAGTTAGTTTAATAAGAGGGTCTAAAAATGTTGAACATATGATATATTTTTAACGCTGAACGTTCTGTCAAAATGGAATTTTTTCTATAATTGATGTGGACTAATAATCTCTTTAATGCTTACGTTTCTTACACATTGCATGATCTGAGCTTGTAAATAAAAAAGTTCTGCCAAACGAGTAGAGATTGTATTTCTGTCAATGTGAACTATTATGCCATAATGCCTCCCACGTGCGTAACGTAAAACTTGATGGAAGAATCACATCATTGTATTCCAGACTTAGCTTGTAGCCTCAACTTATCGCTGGACATGGTCAAAATACCCTTTAAGCACCACAGCTTAGTAGCCTGTGGTGAGATTTTTCGAGCAAAATCCAATGCATGGCTAACAGTTAACACTAAACTAAGTAATCAAGATAGTGGAAGATTTTTTTTTTTTGACATAATATTGATGATTTGATATGGAAATAAAATTCAAACACATTGAACTATTCAAGGGTAGGTGCCACCTTTCATTATTATCCTGTACTAGTTGTGATGGTATTCTGGTTGAATTATGTTGCCATTTTGCCATAAAAGTCTCCATCTTCACTGAGCTCCAACCGTTTGGTTTCTACCATTTTTGACATTTCTCACCGTCTATAATGACCTACGTGTATCTTCCTATATGCAAATATACCAAGATTTGGTCCTTCAGGGGGTAGAGCTGGTATAATATGAATCTATGATACCATTTCAATACCCGTTAGGCTGTTCTAGACTTCCTCTTTGCATTTGCTGGTTAATAATTTTTATCTGTATGGCGTCAATCCATCTTTATGCTCTCACTGTTGATAATAAAAGATTTTCTGTAACTTTTTCCTTATAGCTGAATGTTTATTATTCACGTGGTCCCTTTTCTCTACCTTGACACCAAATTTTTTTTGGTTCCTGTGAGAGCTGCATGCTGCAGTTTTAATAAAACAAGCACTAGAACTCTTACTTTAGTTGTTAGAACATGTATTGTTGGGATATATTAATACATTCTACTAAATCTAGCAATGAGATCAATAGAGAAGCCAAAAAGATCGCATAAAATTTACTTCGTTGACGTTGTGAAGATGAGGTTTTAGTTATTGACAGTGTTCCTAAGACCATTCATTTGAAGGAGAGTACTCCAATATAATAGTGGAGGTGATGAAGAAACATTACAACCACTCACGATTCTACTGTGGTTACCAGTTATGGGACCAGCCTTTTCCTTTGAAATGGTCCTTGTGAAGGTGATATAGGGACTATTGTCTCCACCGGTTCTGATTGAGTTCCTAAGTTTTGGTGGATGAGGATATGCCAAGGCCCATGTTCCTTACGTCTGTAGCTGCCTAACAGTTTGCCAGAATATGGCAGACGGGGGTGTGTTGGACTTATGGTTAAATTAAGATGTTGCAATGTCATGTGAAATAACTTATATTATGTAACGAACCGAGGATTAGATGATATGGAATGTATTAAGAAAAGTAAGTCAATTTTATTATTCAGCGGTATCTCGCTTGTGTACCGAATATGCACTAAATAGTCTTGAAAATCAAGAAAGATATTAATCTCATTCTGGTATATGATTTACGAAGAACAAAGGCGACCTAAGGAGGCAGTCGGTCTATCTGGCTTGCAAGTAGAGAATAATATTCTGGAGAAGGGTAGGTGAATCCATGTGCATAGGCATATGGGTGGCCACTGCTGTCGTTGCCTTCGAGAATTTAATATTGTTTCTCCTTAACATCCAAGATACTCTTTTCCAATAAAATAAAATTCCAATTCAGTCGCCGCCCCCGGCGGCCACGGCCCTCCCGCAGTTCGTGACTATTTAATTTCGTGGTTTCTTAACAATGCTGGTTATTTCACCCTTTTACGTATGGAATTGTTAATTCACATATTTGATATGTTACCCAAAAAAATAGGGAGTTGGAATTTGGAGTCATTGATACAACAAAAATGCTAGAAGTGTGCATCGAGCATGACACTTGATATGTTGTTAAAAAATGATTGGAAGAAAAATTATTTAATTTTTTAAAATATATAATGGCATGTTTCCACGCTGCAAAATGAAGTATATGTAACATGATTGATTGTTACAAAGTTTAGGCGCCCGGATAATTGCTTTGCATTTCAGATTTTACGAGAGAATTTTATTTGTGATAACTATACTTCTATCCAAGCGTCAATCAAGTAATTATTATTATATTTTATTTAATTGGATAGCTACATTTTAATTTGATTTTAATCGAAAAATTATACTTTGATATGATTTCAATTAAACTAATGTTATTTAACATCAGTGGTGTTATAATACCCTTTTAAGTGATATTAGACTAATTAAATAAGTTTTCTATTTTACATTTAATTGGATATATCATTTAGTATCTATTAGTGTTAGATATCATTATTTTTTCAATTAAGGTAACTTTGTTCAATTTAACTAATGAAAATCTTATAGGTGACCATAAACAAAATGACAATCATAACACATGGTCGTTAATTGTAGGCATAAAATAAGTGAAGTTTTACTAATATAAGTTATCAACGTAACGATATTGATTTTCACCTGTTTAAATTTAGATGAAGTTATGCGATTGAAAACAAATTAATATTTAGTTACTTAATTGATGCTAAAAATATATAGTTACCACTAATGAAATCTACGAGTTTAATGCTGGCAACTGACTTTTTGATGCCCTTTTTTATCTAAATTAAATTCTTGAAATTCCAGAATACTCATTTAAAAATTTCTTTGATATGATTTTGCGTTAATGGTTTTTTTTTTTTTAATAATATTACTCAATAATTTGACTTAGGCTCCCGTGATCTTACCCGCAAAAGTTGCTTAGTTTTTGCCATCCATGGTCCAATACAATATGTACAGTTGTCGCACGTAGTGGGCATCAAATTTTGGAATAAGATTAGCTAAGTTTCTGTCCGCAACCTGAAGTTGAATCTGGATAATTATATACCAGCACACGAAAGATTTGATATATGGAACAATAATTAGGGTGTAATGTTACACATACTTATAGTATGAATTTATTATTGTAGACGACTTCATTGCACCTATCAGCACTTTGCAGTGCGTATTTCATTAATTAGTTTGGATTATTTATTATTTTTCCATGAGTATGACATTTTCTTGTGGTTTGGTTGATGAAATGAAAAAAAATAAAATAAATCCTTTACTTTTCCAGTTTTTCTGGTTCGTAATATGACATTAAGGTCACCTATACAAATCAAGAAAAATGCATGGTCTGAGATAACGTTTATTGAATTTCACAAACTAAAATGGACAAGGTACACTCTTTCAAGGTCGGAAATTAACATTCCAAAATTTCAATGGATTCTTCAGGACATGCTAAGAAGTGCACTCGCATGTTCCTGAATTGTTTTCCAGGCCAAATTGACATGCCTGTTTTCTGTAAGGGTTGTCCCAACACAGAAACGGATCACATAAACACCTCCGATCACAGCATGAGTCATGTAGATCTTACCCGTCTCATTGATGGATTCTAGTAATTTGCAGTTGAATTCATTTGTTGCATCTTCCTTGGAGACAATGTGATTCTTTCCAATTTCAATAGGTGAAATTCTGAAACAGACTGTTGCAAAGTTTCTGGGGACTACAACTTCGAACCTCTTGTCCATGCCGATCAAGCCCTCGAAATTCTTGGCCATTTGGACGTGACTCCTCAAGAATTTTCTGAGGTTGGCCACGCCGTAGCTCCGGAGAACCAGCCATAGTTTCAATGATCTGAATCGTCTGCTCAGCGTTATTTGCCAGTCTTTGTAATCCACAACCTGGTTTGAATCAGTGGCTTTGTTCCTCAGGTACTCGGGGTATGTTGAAAGGGCTTTAACGAGGGCGCTGGGGTTCTTCACCCAGAGACAGCAGCAATCCAGGGTTGTCAAGAACCATTTGTGTGCATTGAAACTGAAAGAGTCTGCATTTTCAACACCATCCAGAAAATGGCGATACTCCGGGCATATGCAGGCACTTCCGGCATAAGCAGCGTCAACATGGACCCACATCCCGTACTCCTTTGCAACTTCACATAATGGCCCGAGTGGATCAACAGCAGTTGACGATGTAGTTCCAATGGTGGGGCAGAGATAGAGCGGAACCAGCCCTGCTTCCACGTCTGATTCAATTGTTTCTCGGAGTGCCTCTGGGGTTAGCCCAAAAGCAGTAGCCTTTGTCGTTTGCACTGCTCGGAAGTTCTTTGGCTCGATACCGGCAATTTGAGCTGCCTTCTGTAATGCAGAGTGGGTTTGATCAGATCCGTACACTATAAGTTTGCCAATGTTATCTCTGCCAATCTTGTTCAGCATCTGATCTCTTGCAGCCACAAGTGTGCACAAAATGGCTTCACAGGTAGTCCCCTGGAGCACACCCCCGCCACCTCCAGAGAAGAGAAATGAACTGGGAAGCTTTAGCATTTTGCCAAGCCAATCCATGACTATACTCTCTAACTCAGTTGCAGCGGGCGACGACATCCAGTTAAATCCCACAACATTAAACCCAGTGCTAAGCATTTCACCAAGAAATCCAGCAATGCTTCCACTGGAAGGAAAATAAGCATAATAGTTTGGACTCTGCCAATGCGTTATCCCTGGAACAATATCCTTCTGCACATCTTGTAAAATTTCTTCAATGGCTTCCGGTTCATGCGGTGCAGATTCCGGCAACCTCTTCCTAAGATAGCCCGGCTCGACTTGGCTCCGAACCGGATACTTGTCGACGTTTTTGTAGTAATCAGCAAGGAAGTCTATGACCATATGGCCTTGCCTTCTGAATTCCTCAGGATCTAGAGGTTTAATGGTGGTGCCTGTGAATCCATTTTCTGGCTTTTGGTTTGGAAGGCTTCCCATATGGACAGGGAAGATAAGGAAACTCAGGCAGGCCCTGAAGCTTCTAGTGAAAAAGATTTCACTTCTTAGCTTGAGAGTTTATCAGAGTATTGGTTTATGAATGACAAACTTATTGATCTATATATACACACACACGTATCTTAAAGAAAGAGGGAGAGGAGGTAGATGAGCTTGTTGAGTTTTTTTATTTGAAGTGGGTTGTTGGCGAGCATTAATCACGTTCTATTTTAATTTTTTTTAAATTTTTATTTCAATTATTTTTGTCATTATTATTTGAATTTTTAATTAGTTATACGCGATGGTAGTACCTATACGCGATTTGAGATGTGAAAAGAACACAAGAACGCTTTTTTGGAATTGGAAAAGTCGATGAACCTTACGGTACTCAAATGTAATCGGCAAGAAACGTCGGGGTCCACAAATATGACCATTTGTACTGGTTTGAGGAAATTTCCCCAAGGACCTGAGTAGTATGAGAAAATAGAAAGTAATTGTCTTCTCAAGTGTTTTACAAGACTTCTTTTAGTCAAACTCTTTAATTTTAAAATTGTTCCTCTTTCACAACATAAAAAATTCTGAAGTTTGCTTCATTTCTGCATTGTGCACGAAACTTGTACCCCCACGGCAGTGCGGTCAATTGGTTAATGTCGATACAAGAAAGGCATCTGTTCATGTAGTCAACGGTGCTTAAAATGTCAGAAATTCTAAAGATGAAGCACTCGATCAGTTGATTTTGACTTACTTCGCTATGTCAATGCATCTATTCTTAAAATAAATCGGTATTGTTTCATAAGAATGACATTTCCCTGAACAACTCTTAACATCTTTCTCATAAAATTGTGTTTTTGAATTGGAGCCATTACCTCTTAGTATATATTAACATTATTTATGTACACGCAATCGTCTTTTTATTTACTTTTCCGTAATAGTGAAATGCTATGAATTTAAACTATTAAAAAAAGTCTTTTTGCAGTGCTTACAATGAAAATGTCAAAATGATGTCAATAAGTTCAAATAAGGTTCAAAAACGAGTGAAGCTACTTCAAAGCCCAATACAATAAACGCGACATAGTAAGCCCACTTACAAATACAAACTTTTTGGGCTTACTCAACTTGTTGCCCAGGCCTTAAAGAAGTGGAGAGTCCAAAAGTACTTATTTCTCCAATTGTTTTTGTCGAACAAATGAATCCAAAAATACACTTTCATTCATCATGCAGAATCAGAGAGAAATAACTGTAGAAGGTAAGTTGTGTTGGAAAACCGTGAGAAACAAATTCTCAAAATTCATATACAAATTAATGAAACAATAAATAAACGAAATGGAGAAGGTAGTAATCAAAATAAAACCACAAAGAATAGAATAAATTTCCAATCACAGGCTTGAACGTATATGATACATCGTCTTAAAGTTGCTTATTGCATACACCGACAAATAACTCTTATGGATTAATGAAGCCTTGAAGTTTGATCAGCAAGCAAAGATGATGAACCTTCAAGAACTAAACACACCTTAAAAGAATTTCTGAATGTTTGGATGATTTGGAGTCGTTTGTAATTGACTATTACTCTACATATCTGTGATGCTGCTATGGCGCACAAGAGAAAGCAGTTTTGTTGGTTTACAACTCCGTTTGATCAAAGTATAATTGCATTCATTCAACTGAAGACTTCCACTTTTACATTGTTTAACAAATACACAAAAAACCTTGATGACAGGCTTGAGAGAGAGAGAGACCTCAATCCATGAAACTTTGTGATGGTGTTATGGCCAACCACAACAGATAAAAGGGGATGATGGAATTCGACCAGTCGCACGAATGTATTCTACCTGTGAAGCAGTTTTCTCCTCCTGGCGATTTTTTCTAGCCTCAGCAGCAGCCCGCAATTCCTCTGATTTATGCCTTGCCAATGCAATCTTCTCGACCATCTTCGCTTGAGCTTGTGCTCTCATTTGCTCAACTTTTGCCTGAAAACCACTTCCGTTTACATGCATAATGCCAAAATATCCTTCCTATTTTATTCAATTTCACCATAATACAACAACATAATATGATGACACGGTTAGAAAAGCCAAACCAGTCCAAGGATTCGGCAGCAACCAAAAGCTTCAAGAAGTGAAATGAATGTGACTATATCGTCTCAATCAAATATAAATCACAGAATAAATGAGGAATTTATGTGGTTTGGCCTTTCGCCTACGTCCACAGAAATTCACAAATCCAAAGGTAGAAAATACTGAAGAGTACAAAGTATTCAACCTCAAATATGAACGTGCCAAAACTTTATACTAGGTTCCGGACCTCCTAAAAGAAGAGAGCGAGTTGGCTAAGGAAAATTTATAATCCTTTTTTGTCTTTTTTTTTTTCCTGAAGAATTTTAATTACTATGATTTGTAGTATATTTTGAATCATCGAGGAGATGAGGAGAAGCTAAGATACCTCTACTTTCCTCATCTCTGCTTCAAGCTTTGCTTTCTGTTGACTTTCCCATGCTTGTATTTTTATTTCATCTCGTCTAAACCTGACAATGTAACTCAATTTCAGTCAATAAGTTGCATGCATTGAAAAAAATATGAGCTCAAAGGATGTTCATAAACTTCAGAGTCAGTATTTAGGAGGAACCTGACAGAATGTTTGGACTTCTCAGCTTCTTCCCATGCGGCTGCTCGTTTTGAATACTCCATTCTTCGAACATCATCAACCT
>CAIGRK010423184.1:0-15527 GCA_903798315.1 Fraxinus greggii | reverse complement strand
TATAATTTGCACATTATCAGTGTATTATCCCCAACAGATACACTTTGGTGCACATTTCAAATCAGTCCACACCACATTGGCGTTGTTAACTTCAAAACACGAAAACTGTGGTAAAACAGTACATGTTTGTAGGCTTTCCTATGGGATGGGCAAAATTACAGAAATACTTCCAAGTTTAAATCTTCCTTCCTATGGCAATTTACTACAGTATAGCGCAATCCTGTCCATGAACAGCTCTAACTTCTTTATCAGTGAACAAATGCAACAAGTTTTTGCAGAATCCATTGCAATTGGAATGAATAAGTAGGACAAACCCTGTAGGGGTAGGTAGTTTAAAATATACGATCTACGAATTAATAAATGCATTGATAAGATTATGATGCATTTTGATTTTCATCACAAGCTCAAAACCAGAACCGTAAACAAAGACGACTCAAAAAATTTTCTTTCTCAAACGGGATAGTGCTATAATTGTAGTAGAAATAAGTTGAATCAAAAGAAGCTTCGCCTTGGTCTTTCCTCAGCAACATTCACTCGAATCGCCCTTCCATCCAAATTCTGCATCACAAATTACGCTAGAGGTCAGAAACTCATTCTTTCTAACTTGTGAATTGAAGATAGATCAATGAAACAATACATCTCTTACTTGTTTATTAAGGTGGATTAAACGCGCTATTGAACAACATCAAAAAAGTAAAAGTATATCTATTACACTATCGTATACAATCCAATACTGCATGCCAAACGCACGCCTCTGAGTATTAGTAGAATTTCTTAACAGTAAGACTTCCTTTTTTCCCCCACTGAAGGCTTTATTAGAGGTCAACTTGCTCCAAAGTTTCGTTCCCTAGACTCTTTCCTGATTGCTATTGTAGAAATATCTTCAGATGTGCAGTGTCCCCAATTATAGATAACTAAAAGGCAATGCAAGCAGAAGGGTTTTCAAGTAAATCGAAATGATTGAAGAGTTATGCTTACTTCAAAGCAAAGGTTGGCGGCCAGCAATGGATTCATTTCCCATTGCCCAGTTGTTTGTATCTCTGAGTTTCATTTACTCACAAGGGTATACTGATTTAAACTACGACAACAGTTGAATTTAAATCAACTTTAACAAGCCAAATCAAATGCCAAAACAATATTTAACAAAATTTTGCAGTTCAAATGCCCAAAATATTTGATAAATATTAATTTGGCACTTGTGTTTGCTTTTTAAGGTTGATTTTTAGATTCAACATTTAATACCAGATAATAATTAGACATGTTCAGCTGCATGATAGGCTAGTGCACAAGTATTCTCCGGTTAGTGATGAAATATATGGTTTAATTATTGAATGTCACTAATCGTAATGATTCTGATTAATTTTATCCATGGCATATTGAATTATCGAGGATGGTTAGACTTCCCTTGCATTTAACTCAAGAACAGAGGCCACTATTGTTCACAGCAAAATTTATTTCAGGTTCTGAGCATCAACTTTGATACAAGAAAACTGAAAGTACAAAAATGTAAATAGTAGGGCCAAATCAATTACCTGTCCATCAAGAGCAGCTATAGCGTCGTTCAATTCAGTCTCACTCGACATTGTCACAAAACCAAATCCGCGTGAGCGGCCACTCTCCCGATCATATACTACCTTCGCATCAACCACCTTGCCATGCTCGCTGAATAACTGCTCCAGTCGAGTATTATCCACTTGCCATGGTAGATTACCAACGTAAACTCTAAAGGAAGGCTCGAATGCTCTCGGAGTCCTTTCTGGTCGTGAACCTCTAGGAGCAGCCTTATTTACAGTTAAAAGCCTTCCATTTATATCCTGGAGTAATTGTCAAATTGAAATCAGTTGCAAGTAATGTAATTTCCAAAGCTTGCACTTTAGAAATCGTATAGAAATCAGGATACATAATAAGGCAAAATTGAACATTTGGTCCCAAACCATTGTCCCAATAACAAGTTATCCCCCAATCTTTAATAAAAATTGCACAATGAATCCCCAATACCAGATACTCTAATGGAAACATGCCTCGCTTGAAATGTCAAGGGAACAACCTAATTTGAGAATCAAATTATGAAAAACTAATTAAATAAAGTTGGACATGCAATTGCCACATGACAAAGTTAATAGAGATTTGTGTGGTTTCAATCTTTAGGGACTGATTTTAACTCTAATGAAAAGTCATGCGCACTTGTTTAAAAGGTTTGGAACAATTTGTGAATGGACCATGGGGTAATAGATTTGGGACCAACAGTGCGAACTATTAAGAAATTCTGCAGGATGCAGAAGTACTAAAATATGAATCTGAGTCATCTGACAAAAGCTTAAGGTTCATGATGTCTAAAGTGGAATACTGCTTGAGCTATACACAAAAGATGCTAGGAAAAGAGACTTAATTAAGGAGCATAAATAGCCGATAATGTTATCCTTTTCCAACATGAGAAAATATAACTTGCAAAGAATATACACATCCAGGAGGTTGAGTTAGATAAAGACTCTTGAAATTCAGCCCCCTCCCTTCACACACACACAAAATAAAGAAAGCAAGAAAGGAAGGAAGGAAAAATAATAATGAAGTAATGATGGTAATATAATAAAAAGAAAATAGAAATCTTAGAAAATGTTCCTACTCCATCCTCTTCTCTATTGCACGAACACTTCAACTAGAATATGGTATCCGTGTCAAATATCGACTTTTCGAAAACTCTACCATGATCGTTTTTCTCTCTTTATCAATAATATTATATGTATATAAATGTGTGTGTGTGTGTGTGTGTGTGTGTGTATCTCAAATAATTATTAAATAAAAAAATAGGTACTCATATTTAAAAGATTTCAACAAGAAAAATCAATAACAAGTATAAAACTAAATTTGTATTATATAAATGAAAAATTTAATCAACGTGTCAGTACTTTTTTTAAATATCGCTTATCGACATGTCCGACGCGTATACACACGTCTATGTCGATGCATCATAACTCTTCTTAGTAAATATCCCATGGGGATTCAAGAATGGACTCCTAAAAGAATCATGAAGATTATGAGTTTGCTCCCGTTGAGTAAAAACTTTTCAGTTCAATACACAAAAACAGTCCACACGGACCATTTTACATTCGGAACATAATGCTAGAACCTCGAATTTATCATCTCAGAACTAATTAAAGCTATATTTTCACACAGAAAGCCTAAGAGTATCACTTGAAACTGGAACTACTCCATCTTACACAGAAGTTTATTCAAGAATTCGTTTATTCAACATGAAAAGCTCATTAACATAGTACATCAAATATGTACACACACGCACACACATCATATTGAAAAGAAACACAATAATTGACATGCATGCTTCCTGCGTAACGGTTAAAATTCAAAGGAAAATCTCTCTCCATCTATGAGAAGGAAATAAAACATGTAGCAATAACAAGAGACAAGAATGAAAGTTCCAAAGAGAAAAACAGGTTGTTACGGAGGGTCGCTAAACTGACTGGCAGTACATTAATGTCTCTTTTGGAAATTTTAGTAGGACAAAAGGTAAAGAAATCACAGAACTAATAGTTTGATCTTAAAATAACTAAAAAGAGATTAATAAGTGCATGTTAAGGACGTAGCACTATACCATGCTCAACATTATCATGGACAATATTTTAGCCTTTTTTTCCCTTCCTTGTACTATCCAATGAGTCTAATTCACATTATCAAACATGCTGTTAAATTATTTATGCTAACAAGAGCAACATATTTATCTCAATAGCAAGCAGAACCTTCCCCAGCGCTAAGCAATTTCTTCACGTTCCAAATCCCTGTTACAACCAAGAGGTTAACACACTCATGAATCCAACATAGCAACCACAATTACAACATATCTATGTCAATAGCAAGCAGAACCATCCCAAGTTCTAAGCAATTTCTTCATGTTCCAAATCAGCGTCACAACCAAGAGGTTAACACACTCGTGAACCCAACATAGCAACCGTAATGACAAGTGACAAAATGCAAATAAGTTGACACAGTATTGGCAAGAACCCATATGTCTCAGCTATACTAATTCACCAAAAGCTATTTATAATAAGCAATTGAGAAAAACGGCAAACAAACTAATAGGAAAGAGTGGTAAATCACAACTTACATAACGATTGAACATCTCCACAGCCTTTTCAGCTTCTTCCACTGTACTCATTGTCACAAATCCGAACCCCCGACTTTGATCTGTTTCTCTATTATAAATTACCTACAATATCAAAAGAGTCCCTTTGCTAAAAAATCTTAAAGTTTACTCCCTAAATGTAATCCAAAAGATTAAGTGAAAAATAAAAGACAGAAACAAACATATAAAATGAGCCATCACAAATGCCAAATCAAGAATCTTTATACCTCAGCAATTTCCACAACTCCAGCTTGTACAAAAAGCTGAGCCAGTTTTTCACTGTCAACATCATAAGGCAAATTTCCAACAAAAAGCTTGGCCTCCTCAGGTGGCTCAGAATATGAATCTTCAGCCACCCCCTCCTCCACAATGCCAACATCCACATTCTCCTCTTGCTCACTTTCACCTTCCCACGAAAACGAACCAGCGCCACTAGCCTCTATGTCCCCAGCAGCTTCCCACCCCAACACATCTTTCTCATTTTCTTCCTCTTCCTCTTCCTCTTGTTGAGCCCAGTCCGAGGTTTTTGCAAGTGGGACCACCCTATATGGCAAAATCTTGGATTTGAGAGAACCCCATGTGGAAGAAGTCGATAGTCTAATTAATGGGCATGAGGGTTTGGAATTGGAGGAGGGGAAGAATGATGTTCTTGAAACAGAAGAGGCACAACATTCAAATGGATTGATTAGAGGTGCGGTTGCAGAAGCCATTTTTTAGCTTAATTTCAAGGCGCAAAGTCGATTGATGTTTGAAGATAAGAGGAGGGATGAGGTAGGGTAGGGTAGGGTTGGAGTATATAGCTGAGAAAAGGGTGAGAAACATAAACCCCAGTCGATATTCCAACAAATGCCAAGAGATTTGCAGGCCAATATCTTTTTGAAAATTGTACTATTCATCCCCAACCTATTGATGAAGTTGTAAATTAGTCTTCAATCTATTCAATCGAGTCGTACATTGGTGTCTGACCTATCAATCGAATCGCAAATTAGTTCAACAATTTCTTGATGGGGTCATAATTTGGTGTATTTTTCCAATTCATTTTGACGAAGGTTTTCTAGAAGAATAATGTTATTCACCCCCCCCCCTCCCCCCACCGGGATTGAACCATAGTCTATGAGGCAATTAAATGATATACCCAATTGGCTCAACTCCAGTGGGGATGAATGACATTACTCTTTCTAGAAAGCCCTTTTTTCACAGTAGAAATGAAACTAAAATATTTTATTTTAATATTTTTTTATAAAAAAGAAATAATGAAACATAAAATGTAGGATTATGCCATTTTACCAAAAAAAAAGAAAAAAAGAAAGACATATGCAATGACAGATGAAGTGGTGGTAGAAGATTATTGAATAAAATAACTGACTATGTTTTAGACATCCCAATGATCTAATGCCATGTGGTATTATGTCAATTTTTCTGTCAAAATTTTTGATAAACATAGGTGTACGATATGCCTTTCTTGTTAAAATTCAAAATATTTTCGTTTGGACCAACTTAAGCACGCTAAGTAAAGTTAATCACAAAATATAAATATTACAATGTCACAATAACTTCATTCATATATAGATTTAAAGTTCTTGTAAGCTATCACTGCATAAAAAGGATCCGATCCTGATACCAATCCCAACCACCCTGTAATCCTACTGAAAATTGAATTGTTCTCTTTGGCACCACCATCAGCCGTGGCGGCCGTATTTAACTGGCGAATAACTTCAGGCTGCGTGAATCCCTCCACGCACTGGAAATATTGAACAACTAGTTGTACTCTACCATATGCAGTGCCATCTCTCCATGCACTTATGGCTTTTTCATAGAATAGTCTATTGCTGAAGCTCACAATGAAAACCCCTCCTGGTCTTAGTATCCGGAAAACTTCGGCAAATACCTGAAAAACTCGAAACTATGAAGTGAATATAGTCGAGACAAAATGGAATTTGTATAATCCAATGGTCCGGTATTCACACATAAGTGGGAGAAAATTCGGATTAATCTTAAACTTTTAGACAATACTATTAAATGACTAAAATTAACAAAGCCCACTGACCTTCTCAGGCTGCTGAAGATACTGCACACTAACAGTACACAAAACTGCATCAAAACTGCCATTTTCCAGTGCAAGTTCTTGATCCTGATTAAGATCTTTTACAAAGAAATAATCCAACTTCGGATTTTTGGATAGCTCCTGTGCATTGAGTCCATGCCCTACAACTTTCTTGTACTTAACCTCTTTAGGCAAATGGCTAATCCATGAGCTCATCAGATCGAGGATCTCCATTTCAGGCCTCAATCTTTCCCTATAAAGATTTGTCAATGTCGATATAAATTTATCATCAACATGTGCCACGAAACGCGGATAAGCATAGAATTCTCTATCGGAATTCGGGTCGAGTTTCGCTCTGCCTTGTTGAGGAAGAACCAGACGCTTGATTCTACCTGCTGAAGATTGGTTTTTCTGGCTGTCTTCATCATTTTTTGTGTTTGAAATTTTGGGAAGAAGGGTTTTTTTCCTGCTCGGAAATCTAGTAGATTTTAAGGTTGTTTGTTTAAGAAATTGACATGGATTTGGGGTTTGAGAAATGGTTAACATGAGTTAATGGATCAATATTTGTTGCACAGAATTCTTGTCCACACAAGGAGATAAAACGGGGATAAGTAGTAAAGCGCTGTCTTAAATGGGGTAAAATATTTATTTTGGTCATTTTAAGTTAAAAGGAAAATTCTAAGTTGGTCACTAAGTTCAATTTATTTCAAATCAGCCACTAAAGTTTTGTTGTGCTATATGTATACAGTGATTTACACACATGATGTGGTGATATATGATTGGATCAAAATTATTTCAACCAAATATAAAAAATATCATTTTCTTTTTGAACTTCATCTTTATGTAAATTATTATATAATTTCATTATGTATAAGTGGTATTATTTACTAAATTTTTACTTTAGTTCCAAATTAGTAATATGTAATAGGCATGTTTGTTTCGGATTAAAATCAGATTTTAATTTAAGTCAAAGTCAAACAATCAATATTAACCACATCTTTCATAGGTCCCACATCTGTTTAACCACACATTTCAAAAACTTNTTTTCTTTTTGAACTTCATCTTTATGTAAATTATTATATAATTTCATTATGTATAAGTGGTATTATTTACTAAATTTTTACTTTAGTTCCAAATTAGTAATATGTAATAGGCATGTTTGTTTCGGATTAAAATCAGATTTTAATTTAAGTCAAAGTCAAACAATCAATATTAACCACATCTTTCATAGGTCCCACATCTGTTTAACCACACATTTCAAAAACTTCTATCACAATTTACTAAAAATCTAATTTTAATCCCCACCAAACACCCACATTACTTGAATGTGCTGAAACCTAAAGCTAAACACAAGAACTCTATTGGGGGTGAGGGAAAGAAATATAGAAGATGCAGAAAAGCTCGTGTCTTGCACTTAAAAGTTGCTTTCTAGGAGAAGAGAAAAAGAAAGGAAAAAAAATTGTTTTGACTTATTCTATAGGTTCAACCAAACTGATCATAATTATATGCTTTACACAATTTACATTTGTTTTTAAATCGCCCATGTCAAAATTGAATTGACCGCATGATAGAGTATAGAGCGGTGTTGATGTAATGAGCCATACCAATGGTCAAGAATTACAGGTTGATGGGGTTAATTGAAGTAGTTTTTTCATATCTACTTCCAAATGAATTTTCTAATTCTTAACAATTGATATGCTCGATACGTTACGTCCACTTTTCATATAATCTATCTAAAGAAAAATCTCTACCAAATAAGAACTAGAACTAAAATTGAGTGACGTACGTGACAAAATAAAGTTTGGTGTGACCAAAAGATTGGACACAGAGAAATTTTGAAAATATTCGAATATTAGATAAAACATTAGATTTAACCAATCCAACCTTACATTATTGTTTCACACACATTGAGCCAACATGTTTAACAAAATTTTTTTAACATATTCAAAACATTCGTTGATGATAAAAAGTAATTAAGCAATTGGTCAAGAAATTATTTCGCTAGTTGATAAAAGAAGGTTACAGTATAGGCTAGTCGATAACATGTCTATTGAATTAAGAAAGTATCTTCATCTTCTATGTTTCCATCTACTATCGTCCAGCTCCAGGACCAAATCTAAGTCGCAAATTGTCGAAGGTTCGAGAAACTAACATCAGTCGTGGATCGTCATTGGGTATCTCTCGTTCCTGAAATTCAAAGAGAATTCAAATGCAGAAATCCACGCTTACTTTATATATAAGAATTTTCAATCAAGTTAGGAAGGCCAATCAGGTTGTGTAGATATTGTGGGAGGAGTCCTAACATGGCATTGACCGGTGGTGCCAGTTTATGTTCACATACCAGATATAATAGTTGAACATTTAACTAATGCTTAACTTATCCATTATTAATTGCAATACGAATAGAAGACTCACTTTTAATCCATTGTAATAAGCTTGAACAGCAGGAAGTGAAGGGGTCAAGCGACGAGCTTGCATCATGTCCCATATTAAGTTGGCAGTCGTGTATCCACCGGTCTGTCAGCCAATTTCAAAACTGTTAGCTTTCGAAAGAAAGAACCATCATAGATAGACTAAAAATGAGTTAAGGAAAGGTTATAGAAATAGAAGACGAATGGCGAATGAAAAATGGAAGAAGCAGATATAACTTCTTGCTATGGCTTACTTTTTCACCGGAGGCTGCAAGGAGGAGATCATTTCCCATTCTCACATTCAGGGTAAAGCCCCTAGAATTCATATTGACCTGAATGACGGCAAATAAACGTATTACAAGTATGTATTAACACAAGGAGTCAATTCGGATACAAATATAGACCATAACATACCAGCGTCTCTTGAGCAAGTTGCATTCCCCTGGGTGTATATCCAACCATTGCTCCCTCTGCAAGTGTCTATAGCCACGGAAATCACATCATTCATCATTTTCGTTGGCCATTAATTGAAGCAAATGCAAAGCATATTTGTATTACTCCAGTAAATCCAACTACGTTTGAATTCGAAGGAAAATTAACTCAAAGTTGAGCAATCTATCACAAACAATACAATTAAGCACAGTAATTCACCAACATCTTTGCAGATTAAAAGGAGACTAAACGTTTTCAGTACATATTCAGCAATACTTCAGGTTAACAATCAGGCTCATATGTATTATAATGAACAAATCCACTGGAAAATCAGTATCTAGCCCGGTAAACCAAGGGTAAAAGTCGTGTTTAAATTTATTGAAAACATAGTACAAGGTTCTAAGAACAATATGCAGCTGTAGAATGTAACAAAAGGGATGTCTTGTTCTTTCATTTTTTCTATTGGAGGTGCATTAGTCCATAAAATTTTATCCTAGTCAGAGAGAAGGAAATTAATTTGTCAAGCAATATAATATTGTCTAAAACCCACCACATAGATCTCTTTGATGGTGGTTTATTCAAATTCACAGGGGCTTTGAAAACGTTCCATCTTTTTTGCTGGAAGAATAAAATATAGAATGCTGTCCTCATCAGAAAGAAAGAAATAAATTGCTGGGGGAATAGCACATGTATTCAAAACTCACCACATATAGTTCTATCATAGGTGGTCTATTGGATTTCATGTAGTCTTCGAAAATTTTTTGACCACGGTCTATGTCCCCAGCATGAAGATAGCACCTTCATAAGAAACCAATTAAAGAATATAAACAGATCAATTTGCATCGAATGGTACAATAGGAAATTACATTTTTGTTGCCATGCCAAATTATTTTCTTAATAGTCACTAGAGTTTCAAACTGCTACACTAACAGTGACTCGTAATTAAAATATTAACATTATATCATATGAGGCACCATTAAGTGCCATAGTGTCACAAAACAGAGTTATTTATTACGCCTAGTCAACAAAATTGAGGAGTAAGGAATTGGGAATAAACAGTCACATGAAAAAAGTAACGCGTCTTTGGTTTATGCCTAATTTTTGGACTTAAATCGTATGGTAAAACCACGCTTTTCTTTTTAACAATGATTTTTGCTGACTTGGCGTAATAATAAAGCCGTTTAATGACGTTAGCACTTAATGGTGCCACATAGGATTTAATGTTCATTTCTGTTACCGAGTGATCATTAATGCAACAATTAGAAACTTGAGTAACTATTTTTGTAAGAACTTAAGTAACCATTGATGTAATTACTCAAAACTTCAACAACCATGGCGTAATTAACCCTCAATTAGTTCAACGAACATCAACAGCTGAAGCTGAATTAGAAGCACAGTAAAGAAAACCAAAAAATACACAAAAATTTCTTCTTGGCAGGCCCTTGCCTTTAAATGATGAGGGAAGTAAAAGACAAAATGGAATACCTTGCAGCTAGATGCGCGTACTCCACAGTTTATATTTATAATGGTTATTAATTTGTTGCTTCACCTCTTTTCGTTTATACCTGCTGCATTGTTTTTCAAATAATCATTATCTGGGTGAACGGGACTTGGGTAGGTAGGGAAGTAGAAGTTCCTTATGAAGTGTTCTCTATCTCTAGGTTGCAGACAAGGGAAGATATTGCTAGGTTAGCCTACCTCTATCACAATTTCACAGTTCTATAATGATCATCTATTCCTATGCAGCAAAGACAAAGGTCTACTTCGCCCCAGTTTGAAAAAGGAAAAAATAAAAAAATAAAATGGCCTCCGATCTTTCAAGAATCTATAGCAATATTAACTGACAAGTGAAAAGAGAGTAGCTCTAGAATAAATGTGGTCACTTTTTCAGAAAATGTTGAGCATATAACTAAGCAAAGAATAAGGTAAAATAAATTTAAATTTTGCTTGGTTCGCGCTGTATGAATGTGCATGAGAAGAAGGAATGACTCAGCACTATCATTGCAAGTGTACCGTAAAAAAAGAATGTGGTGCAATTTCCAGTTTCTTGTGAATGTATTAATAACTTGAAGAGTCGCCTATTCTTATAATCAAGAGTCATAAGGAACAGTAAGATACTTGAAACTTGGCAAGACAAATGGATATCCATCACAAAGAAAGCGCAGCCATATCTGTACTTCGCATAACGTAAATTTACGTAATGGGTAGCAATACATCACAGAACGAGATAACTTCAACAACAAACTACCTCATAACTTGCATCAGAATGAAAACATCGGGGGATTTACCATCCTTCTCAAGCATCTCCAGGAGTCTTTCCATAGCCTGCCAAGACACAACGTCAAAACTTAAACGTAAGAAATGATGGATACATTCCGAAAGATCATGTCTGTTGCATTGCGAATACAGTAACAGACATATAGACCTGATAAGAAACCAAGGAAAGACTGATGGAGAGAGAGAATAGATACTTTCTATAGTCAAAAGTATTTGTCATTCTTCAGTTATCTGATGAGTAACGATCGTTTGATTGAGACATGGTAAGTGTCAAAACTTAGCCCTTGTTTGGGCTCCATTTTAATGAAAATTTGGGAAAAAATGAGTTTTGGAATAGTGACTTTTTTTTGGAGAATGTGGTTAAAAAGTAATAAAAAGTTTTCAATTTACGTATAATATTATTTTATGGGAGAATGTGTGGTTGAAAATGAGTTTTGAAAAAATGAGTTTTTGAAAAAACGGAGGCCAAACAGTTTTAAGTGAAATTAAAGGAAGGAAACAAAGGCGAATCACGTTTTAACCCTCATGTCTTGCCATCATTGAGCATAAATCATGTAAAACTACCATAGATTTATGTTTTAGCCGGGTCTAAAGTATTAACCTTTTTTTTTTTCATATCATTAAAGATGTGAGTTCTCATGTTTTATGACCTCCCCAACTAAAAGTGAGCAATTAAACCAATAGTTACATATTAAAATCTAAAGAGATATGACATGGTATAATAATCAGTATTCACGGAGTCATTAGCCGAACAGGTGATGTCACTGTTATAGTAACAGAGGGATCAAATCATCATTCTAAATAAAGGTTGACGAAATTAAAATCAAGTAAAACAGCCAGCACTGAATATGATTTCACCTTAAGAGGGTTATGAGCAATTTGTTTCAATAGTCCTTAAACGCATCATATATGAAGGTTGATTGACCCCAATAAAATACAATAATCAAGGAGAATTAGAAGACGGTTATGAAGGGAAATTGCAAATAGAATGTATAACAGGAAACTAAAATGTTCATGTTCGGTTTAATCTATTTGATAGTATTACCCGTTAGTTCACATCTAGTCACGGACACCCTGTAGTTTCTCTTCCGTCCACAACAAGTAGATCACAAAATCCATATATCGTGAAAACTATGTTGTAATATTGCACTAGAAACTTAGTTTCTGTTTGGTAGAGATTTTTGAAAACACATTTTGTGAAAAGTGATTGTCATGGAGAATGTGTGGTTAAAAAATAGAGAAAAGTTATGGTCCATGTGCATATTTATTTTATTAAAGAATATGTGGTTGAAAGAGTTTGGAGAAAAACGAGGGCCAAACGGAGCCTTAATTTCAAACAAAGAAAGGAGTTTTTAAGTAAACAAAAGAAGATAACGATACAGTCCTTTACAAACATAAAGACCAACAAACAATAATATAAAAGCATTTAATTCAGTATTCACATGGTATCAATCAAAAAATTAAGCATTCACATAGTACCTCAACATTCCTCAGGTCAGCATAAGCATGAAATGCCACATGATATACAGTTAACTGCCTGGAAATGAACCCACCACGGCGATGAATATACTCAGCCGTAGGAAGGTTATACAATTCTTCTTCAGAGATACCCAGCATAATATTTTCAGCATTGTCTTTTGTTTGTTCAACTGAGGACCACCCTTTGGACTGCTCAACAAGCTCAAAAATCTTTTCCAGAAAAGAGAAGAACATAAGAGTACTATAAAGCTCTCTAAACAAGAAGTCAGATGTATTATAAGTATCCAAGAGTAAACTTCAAAAAAATCAAATAGAAGTACTTGGTGATTACTTTTGAAGTTGTATCATCTGGAAGAGGAGTCTTGTTTTTGTGTGCGGTTATAATTCCAGCATAGCAGAAATTGTTCAAACCAAGACCAGCAGCAGTCATATCTCGAACTATAGCATATCTGCAATGCAAAAGGGGGTTAATGTAGCCATTAGGATGCATTTCGAGGGTGGAGTGAATTAATGTGGTATTGATAGGCACAGTCACCAGTCGGCAGTCGCTGTTCATTAAAATATATAACCAAGGAGGGCGACAACAATTGAAAAAATAAAAAAGACTTCAAATGCTGCACAGCATGATTAGATAAAGCTACAAGCAGTATTTTTGATGTGTATGATCAAGTACATTGACCAAAATCAAGCTCTTAAGCTAAAACAACTGATTGGATGTCATTTCACTTGCAGAATCTTATCGTATGTTGTTTAAAACATCTTGATAAAGATACCACATCCCATCCATCAATTTCAATTGAAATGTCTTTAAAAAAGTTCATTATGTTTTGGATGTTAAGAGGATAGCTGCTAGAAAAAGGGCCAAGCAAAATTATTGAACAATTAGCTTACACTCGATCTAATCTTCCACCAGCTGCACATGCATTAAGTAGACATATGTAGGTCTGTCCAGTAGGTTTCACCTCAGATCTCTTCATTTCTTCTAAAAGCTTCAATACAAATACAAAATGGATCTCAAAAAAATTGAATAAAATTTTCCAAAACCATTTATAGCTTAAGCATAACACAAAAAAGTATTGCAAGGTGAAAATGAAATACCCGAATGGCCTGGTCTGAGTTCTTGCATTTTCCACAAGTTGAGATTAGGAAGTTGAATAAAGCAACCTATAAAAAATATGAAAATTCTTTATGGTCAATTAAAACATGCAGATTTCAAAAGATGAACCTTGTCAAGCATTAATTGGATGGCACTAGCAAGTCAATGAGCTTTTTAAGAAAACGCGATAACGTATTTTGGGCATTTTCATTTTGTGATGTTAAGATCACTATCCCTCCAACGATTGGTCATAAGGACTACGCCACAAATTATGTAGATATAACTAAGCAGCAGCCTTTTAATTTTAAAATCCGTATTTTAACATACCCCATATCAAATTTGCTCGTTGCAATTCATGAATGGGAAAAAAATTTAACGAGGCAATGTTTAGCTGAAACTAAAATAAATTATTTTATTTTATCAATTATTTGATAATTATTAGTAACAATCTGAGTATTTTGATTATTTTGGCATAGATCATGATTCAGGCCTCAATATCGACTTTTTGTCTTATAAATAGTTTCATTCAGGACATTTATTCCTGGAATCGTCGAGGTAAAGAAAAAGGGCAGAAGAATATTGGATGAAGATTAAGAAACAACATACATCAGGAGCCAACCCCATGGATTTCATTTCATCCCGGAAAAAGAAAGCATCTTGCAATCGAGACCCTTTCATTGTCCCGACTATAAGCGAATGAAACGTATCCCTCTCTGGCTTCACTCCATCCAGCATCATATCATCATACACATCCCTCAACAAATAAGGCCTAGTTCCAAATTCATAAACATACAATTATATCAAAAGTAATTCCACTTAAAATTAAAACTCTATTATTTGCTTATCCAAATAAGAAATTTAAAAACCATAGAACCTTCGCTGAGAAGTGAGAGAGCCGATAACAGTTTTGTACTCGGCCTCATTGTTCGCGTAATTCCGCTTGGCGTACTCTTCTGTTGAGGAAGCAAAATGTCGATGCCCTATCGCTCGAATCACTAAACGATGGTGTCCTGTGGAGACGAATCCAAAAGTAAATACATACATACACATTCACGCGTATACATATATGCATTTATGGGAGTACCAGAGAGAGTTCGGAGGAGCCTCATGGTGGAATGAGATTAACGGCACTTGGACTCTGATTTTGGTTTTGGTTTTCGGTTGAGGCGTTGAGCTCTCGAAGAGGAACTGTGCATAAACCCTCGGGAATTTTGAGAAGATGCGCACGTGGCGTGTCTACACGAGAGAGGTACAGGAAATTTGTGCACCCTCCTGTGTGCACTTTTGGATTACCTTCTGTTTCTTGTTCTCCAATTTTTCACGGTTGTGGTAAAATCGCGCTTATGAAATTTTTCAAAATGACCTAAACTTTTTATAAAAACGTAAAATGTTATTTTTACCCTTAACTAATTGAGTTTTTATTGCAAAATATGTCATTAAGTTTTAAAATAGTTTTAGTTACTAGTTTTTATTTTATATTATTATTTTTATTCGTCCTCACTGGATATTTTTTCTGAATCTGATTTTTCTTCAAAAATTTCTTCATCAGTTGTTATTTCTTCAAAGTTAATTTCTTCACATTCATCCCTAATTTGTTCAAAATTCGTAATTAATATTTTAACTTTCTTTTTTGGATATTCAGTACTTATA
>CAIGRK010423160.1:0-12730 GCA_903798315.1 Fraxinus greggii | reverse complement strand
AAATAAAAAATAAAATAAAGCACTTTCAGAAAATTATTCAAACATATTTTAGAAGCAATCTATTAATTTTAGAAAGAGATTTCGACTTTTCAATATTCTTGCCATAAAGCCCCTTAATATATTAAGCAAATGATATGTTCAAGGGACAGTTGTTGCTATATTGAACTAAAGTTAATTTTAAGAAAATTTTTGGTTCAAATAATATATTTTCTGCTGTTCAAAAACTTGAGAAAAATAATTTGCTTATTTTTTAATAAAGGGACATTTTGCATTTTGCCCTTTTGTTTTTGGGAGAAAATAGGGACAGTATGCAATTGCCCTTTTGTCCTAAGATGGCAATCAAGAAATCAGTTTGTTCAATTGAATCTTATTCAGATCCTTGATCTAGACATATGGAGTCCGGGTTAGTCCTCATAGGTTGTCATGCTGAAAAATCCAACCCGGCATTGTCTTTCTATATGGCAAATCAACATGTGAATCGATCTGAAATTAGTCGCGTCTATTTCGATCTTGTATTTCATTCAACGGCTCAGGTTACCTCGAGCTTGAATTACCTTATCTTTTGTAACTCGGTGGAATAGTTATATTTGATCCCATTCTTGTAAGAGTCTGATCAAATAATTACATTGAGCGAGTTTTATGAGAAAAACTTGAATAATACCGACTAACCTGACAAGAAAAAGACTTTTGAGTCACATTCAAGACTTTTAAGGGCATGTTGAATATGCCTTATTAAATAGAATTGAACCGTTTATTCAGTAATTAATTTATTTTTCTTCAACACTATTTTATCCCGAGCAATCCACAATTCCACGCTATCAAATAAGCAGTATATAATTTACTATGTAGTGCCTCTGTAATTTAATTTCACAATCTAAAATTAAAATGGTGCTAGTGCCACATAAAATAGTGCCAACACTTTGATATATGATCACTCCAATGGTATATCCTTCAATTTCTCTTCTACATTATATCCTTCACCACAACCTCTCCTCCGCCGTCATCGTCGACGATGGCATTACCATGTCCGGCCGCCATCCCAGCTCTCACCACCACAAAATCCTTATCCAACCCTCATTTTCTCCTCGAATTGTGGCCGAATGTTTGTAGGTCACAGAGGTGGGACTCCAAAGCAGAATCTTTCAGAAACTTCAATTTTGAGTATAATAGTAATTACAATTGCACTACATGTACAGAAAATGAAGCTACGGAATTCTGCCAGAATAGACACGACATGGGGTCGGTGATTTTTTTTTCCTTCAATATTTGGGCCGTGTGAGTTTTCTGGCAGAATTCTGTACAAATGGAATAATTCTAGTAATTATGATGATGTAGAAAATGATGATTTTGATGACGAAATGGAGCAATGGATTGAGGTTCTCGAGGATTATATTGAATAGATAGTATATGAATTTCAAGGTGACTCTTCTCTCTTTGGTCAGGTTTAGATAAACAGTGAGATTTTAGTATTGGCGTTTCCAAATAACGTTGAGAATAGTTGATGAAGAACGAAAATAAAATTAGCAACAAGAAATAGTCAGAATGGAAGGTTTGAACACGATTATGAATCGCTGTCATCAACCGATATTTGTTGCCATTGAGGTAAGTGTTTGAAGATTTTATGTCAAATAGTTTGTAGGAGTAAATAAATATTAATCGAAGTTTGAATCAAGAAAACAAAACTTGAAAAGGGGAATTAAAAAACAAAATTATAAAAACTTGGATTGATCTTAGATTTTGGAGGTAATGGAATCAATTTGATATCGCCACCCAGTACAAAACCGAGCGCTTGCCCAGTTCAACAAAATGGCCACTATGTTTGCAACACAAGTTTGGGCGGAAGCCCAAGCCATTTTTCAGCCTATACCATTTTTTGTTTTTATTTTGTTTTCGCTTATTTTTCTCATGGTTAACCTCTTACATCACTTCCAAAATCACTCCTCATTGTTAATTTGAACAATATCCAACAATCCCCCACTTATTCAAATATTAAATAAGTACAAACTCAAGTTTAGCGGCACTTATGCATAAAGTATGAATAACTTTCGATTTAAATCCAACTTTAGTATAAATCTCACAAAGTAATAATCGAAATCCTAAGTAGCATGAAAGCTTTGAACATATTATTCCTTGTAATGATACCGGCGAAATCATACACACATGTATCAAGTGCTCCAAGTTCCACGCAATCTCATTTAGCGCTTTTATAGCCTGCGCTTCTCCTATTCATAAACTTTTAAGAGAGAAACTCCAACTCTCTATTGAAGTAACACCACTTCGACATTTATAAAGATAAAGTTCTTGCAGTATCTTTATCACTTTTGGATATACTTAATACATCGATCTGAACTTTATTAAGAGTTATGAAACTCAACCCTCCTATTCGTGACAACCATCACTTGTAACCTAGGATAGGGTTTAAAAGAAAAAATAAGTGCTAAATCTATCCACTTATCGAATGACTTAATACCTTTTGAACCCGAAGTATACTTGTTAGTATAGTCAGGTGGGGTTGTCGTCATTGGTGGATTTAATTACGGAGTTTTAACCCCATCATACTAGTTGTTGTTCGCACTAATTCTCTTGTGAGTAGTTTAGCGAATGGATCGGCCAAATTTTCATTTGACTTCACATAAGCGAGTGAAATTATTTCATCTTTGATTAATTTCCTCACTTAATCATGTCTTAGACTCATATGTCTAGACTTACTATTATTCACTTTACTATAAGCTCTAACTAAAGTGGCTTGACTATTTCACAAGACATATATGGAAAAATTATTCATTTCTTCTAATAAAATTTCATACATTAAATTCCTAAACCATTCAACTTCTTTTCCGGTTTCAGCCAATGCCACAAATTCAGATTCTTCTATAGTTGAGTGAATAATACATATTCGTTTCTTGAATTTCTAAGAGACCGCACCTCCTTCAAGGGTAAATACCCAACCTGAGGTTGATTTATTCTTACCAACACTAGATAGCCAACTAGCATCGGTGAATCCTTTTAGTATTACCGAAAATTTAGAATATTGGGGATTCAGATCCTTTGTTTTCTTCAAATAACGAAAAGCTGTAATAGCATTTTCATGTTCTTTACTTGGATTGCTAGCAAACCAACTAAGTTTACTAATTGCAAATGCTATATTGGGTCTTGTACATTGCATAGTATACATTAGACTCTTGATAGCATTTGCATACTCGAGTTGTGCTGTGGCTCTTCTATTATCTTTACAAATTTTAAACTTGGATTGAATGGAGTATCATCCTCTTTAATGTTCAAATTTCTAAGCTTATTAATCACATTTTTAACGTAATGTGAGTGTCTCAACAAATAACCCCACTAGTTTTGGTGACTTTGATACCTAGTATGGTATCCATTTGACCAAAATCTTTCATTTTAAATGTCAAAAATAGAAAACTCTTTATTTCTTTTATACCTTGCATTTGATTGCTCATAATCAACCTATCATCCATGTATAAACAAATGAGTACAACATGATTATTACAAACTTTTAAATATAAACATTTATCAACACTATTATGTTTAAATTCAAAAGACATTATTGCTAAGTCAAACTTTTTGTGCCCTTCTTTGGTGCTTGTTTTAATCAATATAAGGATTTTATTATCTTGCATACTTTATGCTCATTCTCGGGTAGAATAAAACATTTCGGTTGTTCCATATAGACCTATTCATCTAGATCCTCATTTAAGAATGTAGTTTTAATATCCATTTGATGTATATGCAAATCGTAGATTGAAGTTAAAGCGAATATAATTCTATTTGATGTTATTAGTGCAACTGGTGCATATGTGTCAAAGTAATCTATTCCTTCTTTTTGTCGATATCCTTTAGACGCTAACCTAAATTTAAAGGAATTAAGAGTATCGTCCACATTTTCTTCCTAAATACCCACTTGCAGCCTATAGGTTTTGATCCAGGTGGTAAATCGACTAATTCCCAAGTATTATTTGATATTATTGAATCAATTTCATCATTTTCAACTTCTTTCCAAAAGGTGCTATTTCTAGATGTCATTGCTTCTTGATAATTTTTAGGATCAGTTTCCACTTGAAGAATATATGGAGTAGTTCTTGTGACACTCTTCTTATTTTCGTCAACTAAATAGAAGTAAATAAGTTGAGAGTCTAATTCATTCGGTCCTAACACTTTCTCCTTTCGAGTCTTTTACTTTTATGAAGTTCACTTGTTTCAATATCATCGGAATGTGTTTCTACTTGTGTTCTTGTAGAATTAAGAATCTGGACCTGAGGTTCCCTCAGAGAATTATTATTTGAAGATAACATATTCTCAAAAAACTCTACTTTTTGTGATTCAATAATGACATTGGTTTCCGAGTTTTACAAACGATATGCCTTACTATTTTGGGCATTTCCTACAAAAGTGCATTTGATCCCTCTACGACTCAACTTAGTCCTTTTAGGATCCATGTTCTTACTATAAGCAAAACATTCTCAAACTTTGAAATAACTAATATTCGATTTTCTCACTTTCCATAATTCATATGGAGAAATCTTAAATCTTTTAGAAGGAATCCTATAATTATGTGACACGCACTTAGTAACGCTTCACCCTATAAATTAGATGACAACTTAGCATTTAATAACACAACATTTATCATTTCAACTAGTGTCATATTCATTCTCTCAATCAAAGCATTTTGTTCATGTATTTTAAGTGCACTAAATTGATGTATTATGTCATGTTGTTAACAAAAAGATTAAATTCATTTAAAAAAAGTATTCACCTTTCCTATTATGACTTCTAAGAATTTTAATCTTTCTATTTAATTGATTTTCTACTTCGACTTTGTATATCTTAGACATGTTAAAAGTTTCATCATTATGTTTCATCAAGTAGATATATCAAAACCTATAATGATTATCTATGAGTGTTATGAAGTATCTATTACTTCATCTAGTTAACATTCCATTTAATTCACACATGTCGGAATGAATTAAGTCTAGCAAATTAGATTTCCTTTCAACACTATGAAAATGTTTTTTAATTCATTTTAGAATTAACACATAATTCACATTTATTATGTTTTATATTTTCACATGAAATCATTCCAATTTTAATCATTCTTCTTAAATTAGAAAAGCCAACATGTCCTAATCTATCATGCTATAAAGAAATAGACTCAACAACATAATTTAAATTTGTAGTTTTATTGATATTATTATCAATATTACAAAGTTTGACAATTCTATCACAAGAATAGCATTTTTCAACAAATACATCATTTAGGGAAAGTGTAAGTTTGCCCAACTCATATGTGAACTTTATTCATGATTTTCCCAACAAATCACCACTTACAAGATTTTTATTCATATTTGGTACATACAATACATTTATTAATGTGATTTTCTTGTCAAATGTGAATTGTAAGTCAATGCTTCCTTTGTCAATAACATTTGATTGAAATTCATTCCCCATTTGAATGTGTTCGTCATCCACTTCTTGATAGATTTTGAAAATGGATCTATCATAGCATACATGTATGGTGGCACAAGTATCATACCACCATCCTCGAACATTTCCTTTGATTGAAATCACAATGCTCACAGTAGCAATGATGTTGTCGATGAAGTTAACTTTGCGTACTTGCATTGGTTGTTTGCAATGTCTACTATCCTGAATGTAACGTCCGAGTTTGCCACACACATAATAAGAAGCTTTGAATTGCTTCTTGTTCTTGTTATCTTTGTTGGGATTTGTAGATTTCCTCTTCTTGGAATTGTTGTTGTATTTGTTTGGTTGATCCATTAGAAGTGCCCTCATGAGAAGGCTCATTCACATTTCGTGCTCTTGACTTTTCCTCTATTCGAAGATTTTTTTGAATCTCTTCCAAAGAATAATTTTTGGAATTGTACAGGATTTTCTTTTTATAATCTTTCCGTAAAGATGACAATTTCGTAATGATTGCACCAACTTTGAAAATTTCGGGAAGAACTATCTTCACGGTCTTCATTTTATTGATAATGATTTGCAACTCGTGGATTTGTCATAAGAAAGGCAAGTTATCCAAAAGTTTGAAATCAAAATACTTAGAAATAAGAAAAAAAATTGGTACCTTCCTCCTCAACTTTGTATTTGGCTTCCAAAGATTCCCATATCTCCTTTGTCGAGGTATTATTTGTGTAGAGATCATAGAAGCGATCGGAGAGAGTGTTCAAAATGTGTCCTCTACATATCAATTCATCTGCTTCTCTCTTCTTCATTTCCATCCTTATTTCGTCGATATCATTTGAATTTGGTTTTGGAAATGATGCCAATTCTGGATCCAAGATATAAAAGATCTTCAAGGTTGTAAGAAGAAACTTCAACTTGTCCTTCCATCTTATGAAGTTCGACCCCTCTAACCGTCAAGCCTTAGAAGGAATTGGTTCATCATCTTTACCGTAGTTATGATTATCTTGTTCTCCATCTAGAAAATATCGTTTCAGATTGTTGAGAAAAGTTGATGAAGAATGAAAATAAAACTAGCAACAATAAATCGCCAAAATGGAAGGTTTGAACAAAATTATGAATCGCTGTTCTCAAACGATATTTTTCGTCACCGGGATAAGTACTTGAAGGCTTTATGGCAAATAGTTTGTAGGAGTAAACAAACCTTAATCCAAGTTTGAATCAAGCAAACAAAACTTGGAAAAAGAAACTAAAAAAGAAAATTATAAAAACTTGGTTTGATCTTAGATTTTGGATGTAATGGAATCGATTTGCCGTTTGTGATATATTTTCAATTATAAAAACCGTTCATATATATAGAATTATAATCACCATACACGAAAGGTACAAAAACCAAGCCAAAGAATGTAAAACCCTTCAAAACGACACCGGAATTCAAAACCTCAACAGGTAAATTTTTGTATCGGGCGGCCGTTCAGTACAAATCGGGTGCCTGTCTAGTTCAATAAACTGATCGTTGTAATTTCGTTTTCTCTTGTTTTTTTCATGGTTAACCTCTTCCATAATTTCTAAAATCACTCTTCATTATTAACAATATTCAACAAATAATGTACCATGTCGTGATTATTATGGGTCATGTTAAAGGTAAAATTCACGTCGAGCGGATATGAAAACAATAATGTTGCTTTTTGTTTAAAATTAAATTTGATTCAAAGGATAAATCTTGCTAAACAATAAACTAAATGCTTTAGAGTTCCGGTGTACCAGTTATGAGTGTTTTTAAAAGTATCGTTGAGTGTTTATGAGAAGACATATTATGAGTGATTTTAATAGCAATTTTTAAAATAGCACATCCCATGTTTGAGAGTTTATTATCCATCAGTTCTGAAAGAGTTTTTTAAAAAGTAAAGTTACATATATGTTTCTCAGTGAAATTTTGAGTGTATGGTTTAATGTATGAAATTTTTTACTTATACGTGATATTTCACTTATGTGTAATTTTTTTTTACAAATAAGTTAATATTTTACTTAAAAAGTTAAATAAAGTTAAACGTTTACTTAAAATTTATGTTAGTTAGTTATATATAAACTTTATAATTATAAGTTAATTTTGTACTATTAAATATTTTTTACACATAATCGAATTTTTTTTTACCTATAAATAACTTTATATTTTATAAGTGGTTTTTTGTTTTATTAGTAAGATTTTTACACAAAAATGATTTTTTATCTTATAAATAATTTTTCAATTATAATATAATTTTTTTGTTTATAAATAAATTTTTTAGTTTATATATTTTTATTTATAAGTTAGTATTAAACAAAATATGTTCGTTGGAAATAATCATTCCATAAAGGGTAATGATAGAATAGAATTTGAGAAACCGCAAAAAATAGCCGATTTGGTGAGTTGAGAGAACCGGTAAAAATTACACTAAAACTACCCAAAAAGGTGCTCAAAAAATCTTGTAATAGCTGTTTCTTCTAACCCCTCATGTACAGTGCCACTCAAAATCGGTGAAAATAAAACTCCCGAGCAAGCCCTAAAGGGTTTGTGTTAGTACAGTTCTTGGGATTTCGGGCCTGGGGCGAGCTTAATAAATCAGCCTTTTCGCTCCCCCCTAAAAAATTATTTTGTGTATCATGGAACAAATTGTTAACTTATTATCTTAAAATTTAACAGTAAAACTACAAACAAAATGTATTATCCAAAAAAAACATATTATACTCAAATAACAAAGCGGACAATGTTCCAAACGATCAGTTAGATATTATTCGCCTTACTATATTAGAAGCAAAAACATTAATCAAATTTGAAAAGTCTAGCTGTTGAATCATTTCTTTCTCAATTGATAACATAGTCATTCCATTCAATCTTTCTTGTGACATAGTTGATCGGAGATAAATTTTGATCAACTTCAATTTGGAGAAACTTCTTTCTCCATATGTAAATGTAATTGGTATGATTAGCAAAATTTTATAAACAACATAAGTATTTGGAAAATAACCATTCAATATCTTCAAATATTGTAGTACTTCAATTACTTTCATTACTTTACTTGGTATATAACACATCAAGACATGTAACTCTATAAATAATTGTCATCAATGTCCCAACGTCCAATATGTTCCATATCTTCTCAAGATTCATCCAAGATTTTAAAAAACTAGAAAAAGTTGCATGCTTTTAATGTCTCCAAATTAAACAAAAATTCAAATGTCTCCTCGTATTGTTAAAATTGTTCACATTGAATCTTTAGAGAAGATAGGAGTTGATCAATTATAAAAAATGAAGTATTCAACTCTATAAGATTTTTCAACCTATTGCTTTTCTTCACTATCATTTTTATCAAATTGTTTCTTGGTTCGATTATACGTTTTTCTCTTAATACAAGTTCAATTATTCGCTCGCATTTTTTGTCAATCATCCGTGGCAATAAAAAATTCAATTTTGCTATAATCTTTGAGAAATGAAGCAAGTCCTTGTAAAAGGCCGATAGCACCATCAATATCCTTATTTTCTGTTTCAAAAAATTTACTCATACTATTGATAGCATTTGGTCTGCAAATTGTGCCTGCGGGTCAAACACAAATCCCACCTGCCCTAATCTAGGCCTTCTTTTTACATTTTCTTTCAACATCCATCTATAATTAAGACATATGAAAGAAATAATCAAATATTTCGTTGAATTCCGATTAGGTCTAACAAATTTAAAACAAAGAACCACAAAATTACCCAAAAAAAAAAAGAAAATTTATCAAAATATTACGACTTTAGCCTACTATAATAAGCCTCAAAAAAAATAAATAATAATAATAAATAAATAAATAAATAAATAAAACAAATCATAGAGGAATAAAATTAGATATACCTTAGACATCCAAAAACAATAGAGGTGATGAATACAAAGCAAAATGTGTGCGATTGTGTGTATTTGGTTAAGTAATTTATTTCTTTTGTAGAATTTTTCAAATTCATGGAGTGATTTTAACGGCTGCTTTTAAAGTGTGAAAATATTTTAGGGATTTCAAAAATTTCAACAAAGTTTTTATAGAATTGCATTTGTCTTTGCCTAAAAGTATAACCGGGTCGGGCTTACAGTGTTATAATTGCTTTTAGGAACGTATTAATGGGTAATTCTTATTGGACTTTTCCATATCCTCCAAATCTTTATATTGGGCCCAGATATTTTGTAGACGTGTTATCGGAAACTAAAGAAATACAAGTTTTACGACATACACCAAGTTGCTCCGAGGTTAAAACAGAAAGAATCTAAGGCCCCCTCTAATATTTAGCTGAAGCGTGGGCCTCACTCACTTTGACCCAAAATTAAACTGAATAAGGTTGATCTTTTAAATTGAGACTCATATTTTAATATAGTGTCAAAGTCATTTAGCTTAAACAAATGCACATATTACAAGACTGATGTTGTCAAACAAAGCATCATCTCATTGGTTGAATCCGAGGTCGATCTACATTTTCCTTTCGTCGCTCATTAGAGGCCTTCTAGCCGCCAGCTTTGTTTCTCTCTTCTTTTTATTGTTGTGGGGACCGGAGTTTTTGAGTGGATTTGCGGTGGAGGTGGCAGTGACTTTAATGTTAACGGTAGCCTGTTTAGGAACTTTGTTGTTGGTGGTGGCTGTTGTGGTGTATTGAGGTGTAGGTGCAGGTGCAGTAGCAGTGGCTTGTTTGGGTATTTTTTTGTTGATGGTGGTGGTTGTGGTGTATTGAAGTATAGGTACGGGTGATGGTAATAGCGGAGAGCGTAATGGATTTGAGGAGATGGTGGAGGTACTAATGGTGGTGGTGGTTGATACATACAACTGTCGTGCTGGTATTTGGTGGTAGTGTTGGTTGTCATTATCATCGTTTCGATAGTACTGGTGGCGCTGCTACTGGAGGTAGTGGTGAAATGATGGTGGTCACAACTTATTTTGTTGATTGTGACAAATAAATTGGTTAATGTGCGATCAATAAATAATATGTGACCAATGAAATAGATAATTGTAACTAATAAATAATGTGTGATCTAAAAATTTGTTAAGTTATGACCAATTGATTTGATATTTTGTGGCCATGAAATAAGTTATGACTCATAAAATTTCTGATTTGTAATCAAGAAATAATATGTGACCAATTTATTTATTTAATTTGTGACCGAAAAATAAATTGGAACCTCTAAAATTTGTTGTTTGTGACTGTGGCGTATGTAATTGTGATTAATATATATCTGTAACCAAAAATTATATAATATTGTGACTCTAATATATTTAATTAATAAAATATTTTTAAATTAATTATTTAATAAATAAAACTTAAATTAATATATGGTTTTTGGAAAAGTAAACTTTATTTCTTAGATTTGGAATATGTGATACTTAATGTCTTACTAATGAGTTTTTTTCTATAATTTTAGGGTGGTTATATTGTCACTATAATTTTTGTTTGATACACTACAATTTAATTGTAGTTAAACTCCCCAATTTTTACTCATTGTAACAATTATTTTCTCATCTCTTTTTTTTTTTTAAATTTTTATCTTCAACCTTCTATTAATTAGTAGTTTCGTCCTTGATAATAATTTATATCAAAATATTTTATTCTGCTTTGAAATGAGGAAAAATATTCATTTGTACTTTTTATTTATTTATTTTTTAAAAATATGATAGGAAAATTTATAGCCCAAGAATAACTAACCAAGAGATGGTGAATTTATTTTTAAAGCTTTTTCGAAAATAAACTTAAATTAAGCAAGTTAAGAATATGTCGATAAATTAATAATCCTAAACAAATAAAAGTAAATAGATCGATCAAATAATAAATATAAATGAAATAACGATATGTAAAATGGTAGAGATGATGTAAACGATATAATTGTGGAGGTTCGATTCAAAAAAATTATCAACCTCATCTGTTACCAAGCTCTCCTATACAAGTAATGTTTTTTCACTATATTGATTTAATTATGGGGCAATCCAACTTTTTACAATGCTTTCGGTGACTACAAATAAGAAGTATCGATCCTTATACAATATTGAATTTTACATTACCTCAATATGACACATACGATTACTTACAATAAAGAGCACCAATCTTACACTATTAAGCTTTCACAAGTCCTCAATATAACCCCCCAAGTTTAGGACAATAATTTTACAATGAAATTTTTCTCTTAATAAATGATACAAATGAATTGAGCCCAAAGAAAGACCAACACTTCTATGAATAATAACAAATGATAACTTAAGTGTTAGATGCAAACTTTGATGAATATGATAATTAAAAATTAAATTCAATCGATCAATATTTTCAATGAGGATGAAAAAAATTACATGCAATTTAAGTTTCCTTCTTTTAATGAGTGATATCATTAAATTAAGTTTTAAGAGATATGAGAAATTTTGATGAATATGCTAATTAAAATTCTAATTCAATCAATTAAAGTTTTCGATACGAAATAATGGAAGAAATAGATGCAAAGTAAGTTCAAAACTTTTCTTCCAAAATATATCTATCTTTTATCTATTGAAATAAGTTAATTACAAAAAGAGAGATGATAAACTTTGATGGATATGATAATAAAATAGTTTGAATCTTTGTATCAAAGTTTTCAACCAATGATCTCTCTTAGCAAATAACACAAGTTAAANACTAAGATAGGAATAAGCTAACACTTTAATGACAGAAATAAATGAAAGCTCAAGTGTTAGTTGTGAAAACTTTGATGAATATGATGATTTCAAAGTTAAATTCAATCAATCAAAGTTTTAGAGAATTGGAAGAATTGATGCAATGTAAATTCAACACTTTTCTTCAAAATATATCTCTCTTCTATAAATGGTAGAAATAAGTAAGTAGAAAAAGAGAGATGATAAACTTTGATGAAGATGATGAAAAAATTTTGAATCAATCAAAGTTTTTGATATGAAGAAATAAATGAAATACAATGTAAACTCAAAGAATAGTTTTACTCAAATGTATCACTAAAATATTCTCTATAATATATCTCGAAGAAAGGAAAGAGTGGGGGTATTTAAAGAGTCCAAAAAGCAAAAAGTTGTCGAATCGGACAGCAAATTGGACACCGCCTTCTGTTAATTTATAGAGAAAGATTTTGCAAAACTTTTTGAAAATCCAGGCGAGTGTCTAGACGAGTATCCGGACACCCGCATGCTTAGATTGCCAGTTCAACCGATTTTTTCGTTTTTGATGCCATTTGGTTTGATTTGAATGTTTTGACAAGTGTAAACTTTTGGAAGGTTTTTTTAGCTAGTTTTCAAGGTAAATGATGTT
>CAIGRK010423137.1:0-11510 GCA_903798315.1 Fraxinus greggii | reverse complement strand
GTTCATTTATTGATTTATAATCTGCGGTATTTCAACATAGGCTAAACTTGAATTGTATGACTAATCACCTAGACTTAATTAACTTGTGACGTGTTGCTAGTTAATTAGATTTTTAATTCCGCGTTTACACCTAATCACCCCCCCTCTAGGTGTAGTTGGGTCGAATCCTGCGGTTCTCAAATGCCTTTCTGCTTCTAGGCTTTTCCCTCAACTCTTTATCTGGTGCACTTAGCCCTTGTTTGATGCTCATTATTGCATCAAAATGAGTTTTGTAATAGTAAATTTTTGGAGAATGCGTGGCTAAAAGGTAAGGAAAATTTTAAGTTTACATGCAAAATATTTTATCGTAAGAATTTGTGATTGGAA
This sequence comes from Fraxinus greggii, assembly GCA_903798315.1. NCBI lineage: Eukaryota > Viridiplantae > Streptophyta > Magnoliopsida > Lamiales > Oleaceae > Fraxinus > Fraxinus greggii. The sequence goes on along the minus strand of CAIGRK010423137.1, from coordinate 11,144 downwards.
ATGAATTTGATAAAAAATGAGTTTTGAAATAATGAGAATCAATAGGGGCTTAGTGTTTTCTTCGAGGAAAAATGTTTAGATGTCAAAAAGCATGAATTTTGTACTTGACGCAACATTCCTTTCTTCATTACATTTCATAAGTGCCCAACTTGATGTTTACCAATGAAGGACACAGTTTAGAGACTAGTACAATGCTTAACAGATACTTGGTCTTAAAACGAAAGCGAAGAACACTTCCTAATGGTACAGATAAATCCAGTGGCAAAGGAAGAAACTCCAAACCTGTAGAAGAACCTTCACCATCTAAACCATCAAAATGTGACCCAGAAGAAAATGTTACTCTAGATCATCTTGGCAAGAGAAGGAGGTGATGGGGCGAGCTATCTTATTCTTTTACTTTAGTTATTTTTTATTTCATATCTTGTTGCCGGAACACACCTCGTGAAAATAAGAATGTGAAGTATAGAAGAGATGTTATTCATCACGACAAGAAAAATAGTTTTAAAAAGCAGCTACGCATGCATGAATTGTTACCCAACTCGGTTACTTCTTACCTAAGAAGTCAACACATCTATTTATTTTATTTTATTACGTAAGTTCAATTGTCGTCTTTTGCCCAACGAAAAATTGATCAATAAATATTTGAACTTTTGCTCTAGATTAGCGATATTAGAACATGTTAACCAATAAATTACTAGAACATTACTGCTAGAGTAGTGACATAAGCCCTATGAGTTGTCCATGACATGTGCTTGGCTTCTTCCTCCATAATTATTTCGAGTGTGTGGTTTGTGGTCTTGGTGGAAATTCGCTTGTTTGCAAAAGCTGTCCCCGGACCTATCATCGTCAGTGTTTGGATCCTCCTCTAAAGGTATGTTTTGCTTGTTGATAATTGAGGATAATGAGTTTCCCAATCATTCTATTTGTCTGTTTTCATGCATAAACACAATCTTTTTATTCATTTTGTTATCTCTAGCATGTTCCACCAGGGAAGTGGGAATGCCCAAACTGTTGTCAGAAAGTGCATCTTTAGAGCCTATGAATCTGGATTATGTCTCAAAATGAGCACGAAGAAAACTTATCATTCGAAGATCAAAAAATGAAGATGAATCATCAGAGCCTGTGTCACATATTTCGGAAGAGATGTCAAGTGCTCCTGTTGAGGAAATTTTGTCATTGTCAAAGATAAGAAATTTGAATACAAATGAGGGAGCTTCTGAGAGAACGACCAATGTGTCTCCTACAAATGAATCACCAGAAAATGAAAGCATCCATGAATTGGAAGTTGCCATGCGGGAAGCCAGAAAAAGAAAGAATAAGGTTTCCACCCCCTGATAGTGAAAAGAAGTGCAAGACTAACAATGACAAATCTGCTGCAGATAATTCTATAAAGGATGTGTCAATAGCGAAGGCTAAACATTCAGGCACTTCTAAATCACGACGAAAAATTAAAATAGTTGACCACAGGGCTCGTGCTACTCCATCAAAAAAGAAGTTGAGAAAGATACTGTTAGTATCCAACTAAAAGACAAGGTATCTATTTTCAGTTTGCACAGTCCCTTTTCTTTTGGTTCTTTTGGTGCTTATTCAAGTCTGTAATTTTCCATTTGCCAGGCATATTTCTTCATTGAGAGGATCTTATCTAATGTTGGAAAGCATAACTGTTAAAATCAATGCATTTTATTACTGAACTACTGAATTGGCCTTAAACCAATACCTCCTTCTGTACCATCCTCCCCCATCAGTGATTCCCTGTGATCGGCTGAAAGAACTTAAGGTTGAAGACTGTATCCCTCACTTCTTCTCTAATGTTCAGAAAAATTTCAAAGGTTCGTGTCTGCTCCAGAGATCTCAATGATCAGTGATGATAAATATTATTGCTAGCAACTATCCACTCAGATATTGTAAGAAGAATAGACAAATTGTAGAACTTGAAATAGTTTTAAAGGATATTGGACGTGTACAGCTATATCTCAACGGCCATTGAGATTGATGCTCTGGGAGAAGTCTTATATTGTATTATCTACTGATACCCAATCATCTTATAACTACGATCTAGGTTCTGTTATATTACTGTCTTTTTCTTTTTAGCAGTAACTCCTTTTGCACCTTTAAGTACATCCTTAGCTAAAATGATGACTATTTTCCATAGCTTACGTACTTTTCTATTTTTAAACAGCAGGTTGAGTGAGTTTTGGGCTGTTGAGTGCAAAGTGATAACACAAATTCTACTCGTAACATCATTGTCATGGACGTAAATGACCTGCCTTCTGAGGATTCAGTAGTAGAAGATCAAATCAAACTATCTCGTCGAAGTCCCAGCCAGGAAATGCGCTCAGATGGGGTTGGTGGAGGAAACTCTACCGAGGGATCTAAGGATATTCCTAGCTGTTCTGACCGGAGAAAGAACATAAAAGTTGATGCAAGTACGGATGAGCTAGGTAAAGAAGAAAGCCATCGAACACACATCTCCGATGAGATTGGATGCCCAAAGGAGGCTAAAAGAGAGATGAGAAAGCATAGTGCTCCTAAAATGAAAGCCAATGAGTCCTGCATGAATGAATCTGGATTTTCTAGTAGATTGACTGTATCATATGAGTTTTTGGTCGAGTAGATGGGAAAATCTTATATCTATAATAGTTGGGTTCCTGAATCTGAACTGTATGGGGCAGCAACAATGAACATCTGTAACAAACGGTGGAAGTTGCCACGGCGAGTGATTGCTATTCGAGTCTCTGAAGATGGTTCAACTGAAGCGTTTGTAAAATGGGCAGATGTTCATTATGACAGATGTACTTGGGAAAAATGGATGATCCAGTAATTGCAAACTCACCACTTTTGGTTGATTCGTTCTATCACTTTGAACGTAAAGCCATACAGAATGATGTGGCTAAACATGACGCACTGCAGAGGAAGAGTGACTCCCAACAAAGTGAGGTAATTACTCTCACTGAGCAGCCTAGGGAGCGACTAGGATGTTCTTTGTTTCCACATCAGCTTGAAGCATTAAATTGGTTGCAGAAATGCTAGCATAAGTCAAAAATGTGATACTTGCCGATGAAATGGGGCTTGGGAAAACAGTATCAACTTGTGCTTTTATATCACTAGTATATTTTGAGTTTAAAGCTACATTACATTGTCTAGTTTTGTTTCCTTTATCCACAATGCCCAACCGGATGGCAGAGTTTGCGTAGTGGACTCCTACCTCAATATCGTGGAATATCATGGAAGTGCAAGGGCTAGAACCATGATTCGTCAATAAGAATGAATTCTAGTGATCCTTGTTCGGCAAGTAAGAAAACATGTGCTTACAAGTTCAATGTTCTTCTAACTACTTACGAAATGGTCAGAGCGGACTCATCTTATCTTCGTGGAGTTCCTTGGGAAGTTCTTGTGGTTGATGAGGGGCATCATTTGAAAAATGCAAGAAGTGTTCTTTTTGGGTTGCTAAATACATGTTCATTCCAACATCGTGTATTGTTGACTGGTACTCCTCTTCAAAACAACATAGGGAGCTGTATAATCTGCTGACCTTTTTGCTGCCAGCTTCATTTTCTTCTATCTCTTCATTCGAGGAGTGTATTGTTGACTGGTACTCCTCTTCAAAACAACATAGGGAGCTGTATAATCTGCTGACCTTTTTGCTGTCAGCTTCATTTTCTTCTCTTTCTTCATTCGAGGAGACGTTTAATGATCTGACAACTGCAAAAAAGATGAAGGAACTAAAGAAACCTTTTTCTCCACACATGCTTCGTAGGCTTCAAAAAAATACCGTGAAGAATATCCCCTAAGACTGAAAAAATGGTTCATGTTGAGTTGTCATCTTTTTAGGTAGAATACTATCGTGCATTGCTTACAAAGAACTATCAGATATTACGCTATGCAGAGAAAGGGGAACCAGTGAAATCAATGTTAAATGTGGTGGCACAATTAATGAATATTTGCAACCATCCTTATCTCAAACCAGACACTGAGCCTGATTCTGGATCAGTTGAATTCCTCATGAAATGCAGATAAAAGGCTTCAGCCAAACTCACTCTGCTGCATTCTATGCTTAAAATTTTATATAAGATGGTTACAGAGTACTTACATTTCCATAGTCGATCAAGTTACTTGATATCCTTGAGGATTATTTGAACATCAAATTTGGGAAAAACTCGTATATTTTTTGCCCCATGTTCTACAAACTGGTGTTGCTTAGAGACTATTTAGCTGATCCTAGTGATCATTCTTAATATTTTTTATAACAGAACGGTCCGGAAGACGAACCAAAGCCAGAAAGAGAGCCTGTGCGGGATTACAATTCATCTGGACAAGCTCTTAAATCCAAGTAGTGAGTTCATTTCAGAAAAATTAAATCTTCCTCCACTGCTCTTGTTACTTAGAAGTTTGAAAGATCCGATTGTCTAGTTTAGTTCACGCATGAAACATGCACAACACACAGATGATGCACATGTTATGCACGCACAACGCACACATTATGCACAAGCTATGCACACACGTCGCCCCTGCTACATACACTTATATAGGGCTCCATACACTAACGTATACACTTATGCTTCGAGGTTGCTGACTCCATAGTGTGCTACATGTTCATCTTTCAACAGATCTAAACTTCGTGCTAGACAGAAAGAGCGATTGGCTATGAGAAATGCAACTGAATCATCTGCTCCTGTTGAACGTCAATCTGGACCAGAGTTGCTCTCAGCTCCCACGACCCAGTGCACAAGCAGAGAGTCAATTGACTGCATCAGTTCTCATTAAGGAGAAGTTATCAGCAATTGACGTCCACGATTATGTTCCAACAGCAGGAGGACCAAATAGCAATATTGACTCATCCTTGAAGTTGAGGAAGATATCATAGCAGAAACCTAATGCTTTCCAAAAAATTCCAATAATATCTGTTGGCCAATACGTTGTGGAAGTTCCCCTGTCAGGCGCTTTATCTGCCCTTTAATCAAGTAGGCTCTCTCTCTCTCTCTCTCTCTCTCGCCTAGTCATTTGATGTGAGTAATTATGTTTTATTTGCAGCATCTTCTGGACATCCTGAAAGGAAAATGATCTACAGAACATTTGGGAAATTCAGGTGGTACTTACTTCAATCTTCAAGAAAAGACACAGTTGCAGAAATTACCATTTAAGGACAAATTGCTGCCAAGATATCCATTTCCTAGTGCGAATTTGCCCCATTCAATGCCCGACTTGTTCCCAAGCCTATCGCATCAAGAGTTTCAAATCTGAATGGTGAACTTCCTGCACTACCATCATTACGAATCTAAAATATCTACTAGATGCACCAAAATTTAATCAGCAAGAACAGGATATTCATAACATTATGTTGAGAACTGGATATGGGTTGAGCACCCAGAACAAAAAGAAATCAAAGGCAGGTATTTGGTCTGAAGATGAACCTGATAACTTGTGGATTGGCATTCGGAGGCATGGAAGGCAATGTTACGAAATCCGAGGTTAAAATTTTCGAAGGCAAAAACTGTTGAAACTTTGTCAACAAAATGTGAGGAAGAACAACTCAAGATCTTTGATGGGCTTGAACTTCCAGCACCTGGGATCTCTGATTTATGAAGGCACGGGCATTGCATGGAAGTAAATATAATGAGAAACTGGAATTTCTAACCCACTTGACAGCATGAAATCGGGTCTTGGTTTTCTACAATCCAGCGTGTTACATTTGGAACATGCTGATCAACTTGGTCTATGTAGTGAGCCAGTTCCACCTCTTCCAACGTAAGATGTCAACAAGTTCCACACTACTTTCTCCCGAGCCTTCCCTTCAGGAGCCTCAGACATATCAGTGGCTTCCACTAGCATACATGCAGAATCACCATTTCGGCTGAATTCATTGGGAACTAGCAGCTTGGGTTCTCTGGGTCTAAGTTGTTTAGAGAGCTTAAAATTACAGCATAGGGAGAACCAGGAATGCTACCAGATTGGAGATATTGCAGGGCCTTGATAAATCATCAAAATTATTTCATATGGAAAATGGAGAGCCTGCCAATTCTGCTCCATCTGCCAATTTTAACCAGGATCAGAGATTTTATCAATCAAGGGAAAGGAAAAGGTTACTGTATGTAGTCCTCCAAAATATTCGCTTCCCAGATGGACCTGCTAAAGCCCCTGAACCTGTCATTCCACCAACTGTATCTGCAATTGCACAATCTGTTCACATGTTATATGGAGAATACCTCCAGAATCCCTCCATTCATTGTTCCAGCAATGCCTCTATCCCAGTCCTAGGATCCTCGATGCAGTTTGAAGAGGAAGAAAAGTAGACCACAAGCAGCCAGTAAGTTCTCTAAAAGATTTGCCAACAATTGCCAAACTGGTCATCATACCAACAATTTTGATGCAACCACAAGGTCAGCTGTCGTGCAGGGTCATCCATTGCTCGAGGGAAAAGAAGAGGAGGCAGCTATTGGGGACTTCAGCAAAACACAGTCCAATCCTATGTAGAATGTTTTTTGTATCATCACAGTCCAAAATCTAGGATTGTTTAAATCCTTTGTACACAAAACAATAGAAAGGGGAAAGAAAAAGGAAAAACAAAATCATCTATAATGGATTAATGAATGAACATCAATGTTAAAAATAATTCAATTTGATCAAATGTAAAACCTTTTTTCGTTCTTGCTTTCTCCACATTGTCCACAATTATCAACTTTACATGCTAATGGTACTAGTGCATGAGGAAACATTGTTCCTGCACCAAACTTGCTCAGAACCTTCGCCGAACCTGCCCACTTATGTTTTCTTATTTATTTATTTATTTATTTTTGTTCTGTGTTTCAAGTTATATCGTACTTATAAAGTAAAAAACATGTAAATGGGAGGTATTTTAATTTCTATCCGACCTTGCCTGTTTTTGCACATGAAATTTTCCTCATTGAACAACTAGGCAAAACCTATTCGTGTTGGTTTCTTGTAATTAATTTGTTTTGAAATTAGTTATAATTGTTCAAATTACCAATTAGTCATCTCCTAGTACACTGAGATAATTCTCTGAAAAAAGAAAGAGCCAAGATTTAGTTACAAGTTGACGAAAACTATGAAAAATGATCATCAATGCCAAACAAGCTAAAGTTAAGGATCTAAAAGGTCAAATTTTACAATTGAGGACGGATTAACAACAGTATCTAAAGATCGGGGACTAATTGTGCAATATTCTCTTCTATTCATTGAATACCCATATTGATCTTTACTCTGTAAACCCTAGCCCCTTCTTTCTCTCACTTTTCGTTGTTCTCTAATGGCTCAGATTAACACTCCCTTGATCCAGAAGAGTGATGGAATGCTGTCTTATTTTTTGCCAATTTCTTATGTTTTATTCTACTTACTTTTCCTGACTAAACTCACTAGTGTGGTTAACTGGATATTCATCTGGGATTTGGGTATTTTTCTGTTTTCCAGCATGATCTTGATCTTAATAAACTGGGTTTTGATAAAGCTTCCAAACGTGGTGTCCAAAAATGTCGGATTTATAATACTTACTTTACCAATAGCTGTTGGGAGCACAATAGTGTTCGAGATGATCAGGAACTCCGAACAATTCTATCAGATTTTTGCTTATGGAGGTATAATTTTAATGCTGTCTGCGAGGTTAAGCTCTGATAGTGATTCATTTTTTATCTTGAGAGCTCTCGTCTTTCAGTATGAATCTTGTTCGATCATTCATTTTCTGGACTCTAAAGATGATCTTCACATTACAAAAGGATTATGGATGTTCGCTGTATTTATCATTGGCTTATGTGTTCATGTAAGACACTATACTACTACTGCTCCATTTTTATTTTTGTATTCAAATCTGTTTTTTGAGGAGTGTTTTAACATTTTGACAGATTTTTCCACATCATGATGCAAAGTTGGCTGTTAGATTCTTACTCCCTTTGTTGCCTCAGAAATTCTGTCCTCCCTCAGCCCAGTGACTAGATAATCTTTGCTACCAGCAGAACACACGAAAGATTGATAACTTTTTACAATGTTTAATGCTAATCTTAGAAATTTAGTTGTTTTTCTTGAAATTTTCAATGCAATGGTAAGAAATTGATCTTTCTACTTATATTGAAGTTATTGTCTTTAAATATAAAATAGATAATTTGAAGCTTCTTCAGTGGTTTCTTAATCACATTTTAAGACTCCTCTGAGGGTCACTTAATGTCTCCTAGAAGTTGGTTAGGTATTTGTCATTTTGTTATGGGACTCTTCTTCTTATTAGGTCATTTATGATGCTCAGTGAGAGCGAATAAGTCACGGAAATAATAGAAAAGCACTCTTTCGGACTCACTATTACCTCTGTTACAAAACCTTGACAAGATAAGATTTATTTCATTCCAAATATAGACGAGAGTGGTGTGGCTATTTTCGGTCATGTCGTACTGGTTGTCGTTTTCACTTATCTTTTTAGATTTTTAAGGTTATGGTGTTTTGGAGTTATTCCACAAAGGAATATTAGATGTTGTTGCCGTTGGCAACCTTATTTGTCATGTGGTTTTCCAATTCCCCGGGAACTCTGTCTCCCCATTTCTTCCTGAAGGAGCCAGGTGATGCCGAAGCAACACAGTTCTAAAACCCAGGTGATGCCAAAGCAACATAGTTCTAAAAAGAACATTAATTTGGATAATGAGAAAGAAATTATGGGTAAAAGTAGTTTGCTGGTTACTTTAGATAATCCTGGAAATAATAATTCAGTGGCAATTATAGAGTTGGCTGTTTGCAACAATAACGAAGATCGCGTGGATAAAAATGTAATGAACCAAATTATTTCTGTAGATGATGCGGTGGTGGAATATGAATCTAATTATTATTTGTGTAAGGAAATAGAGGAGGCGGTGACGACAGATGTAGAGGTGAAGGAGGAGACAAAAGAGAGTTTTTGTGGGGATGCTTCTATTGTAACGAAAGAGGAAAAGAAGCGTGAAGATATAGTTGAATCAAAATGACACCATAGAACCTTATGGTTGTGCTAACGAAATATGGAAATAGGGACAATATATTTATTCTAGCGTATCTTACTTTTTTATTTTAACCCAATATCTAATTTTATATTTTGTTCTATGTTCCTCATTATTTCGTTGTTATTTACTTTACCAAATTATTGACATGATAAGAATTGAATAGCTGAATTGTTTAATTTCTTGATTTGTTATTATAGCTCGACAAAAAAAAAAAGGCTCATTTTTCCAACGTCCCGCCACCACTCGCTCCCAAACCAATCTTTCAAATAAAAAATGACCATTTTTATGTTAATTTTATTTTTTCAATGGAAGTCGGATATGTCAATCTATTTATATAAAATACTGAGTCTACAGGAAATAAAAAGAACATCAATTACTGAGGGTTAGGTTCACGACCCCTCTAAACTTTTGTTCCATGCTTTATGTTAATTCGAGACAAATTAAAGTTTGGGAACACAATTGAGATTTTGCTAAAAGTTCGGTGATACCAATGAAATTTGTTCTGGATTATGATTGTATTTTGTCTTTTCTTTGTACTTTATGACATGATATGTAAATATCATCTCAAATTATTTATGAAGATGACCTCAGTAAGTCATCATAAATATTAAATTTTTTTGTCAACTGACGAAATTATGGATGAAAATCGTCCAAAAGGGTTTCATTCGTAATATTTGAAAAGGTTAGGGGTGACAGCTGCAATAAATCAAATGTTTAGAAAAAGTCTGCTAATATTTCAAAGGTTTAGGACTTTTGCTGCAGTTATCCCTAAAATAAATAAAATTCCATTGACCACATTTTGAGCGGGAGATCCAGATTCTGCAGCATCCTGTCCTCCGCCACATGGATTGTAGCGCATATATCCCACTTTGTGCAATTTGGAAAGTAAAGAAGTGATTATAATTTGTTCAGAAATCTGAGGTGCAAGCCGACCATTTGGATTCATCTACATATTGCGTCGTGCTGGTCTTGGCATTTGTGGTGTCCCACAGCATCTCTTTCATGTTAGGTCATTTAGAACCAAGGCCGGCCCTGGACCAAAGCATCCTAGGCAATGGTCTAGGGCCTTAAAAAAATGTGAAATCTTACCTTGCAAGGAAAGTGGAGGCAGGAAAAAACACAAAAGTACAAGAACTTTATCAACAATATTTGTGTTGAAAACTGAAAAAGGATGAAATGGAATGCAGAAGAAGTTGCAGCGTTGTCTTAGCCGCTTGTTCATTTTCTTGATTTGTGTTGTCAAAATTGGGAAAGTCTATTGTCTTTATTGTAAAAATTGATCAAGACTTGTGTTGTGACAATCAATGGATACTGCAACAAGTACTGCCTTTTGAATCTGGCACATTAAACATTATAATTTTGCCATAAGCATACATTATATTCCAATGCCAAATTAACTAAGAAGTTTAAATTTCTTTGGCGTTAGCCGAAGACTGTGATTAAGTTGAATTTGGAGGCACATTGTTGAGTAAAATCTCAGCGCATATAGGTTCTAATATGAGAGAATTTTTTTAAAATAAATTAATGTGACGTTGTCAAGTGTGAATTGTCAATCAAGATTTAAAAAAAAAAAAATTATACAAGTAGCATGATTGAAACAAAGAAGAAAATTACAAAAAATTAAAATTAATGCCAATGTGGAATATCAAGGTAATTGACATTATTCCAACAATGCTGACAGTTGACGACTGGTTCCAAATAAACGGAGGTGTTGGTTCGATTTTTAGTAAAATAATTAGGTTTTTCAATATAATCATAATTCGAACAATTATTATTTTCATTCCTCTAATATTTAAAACAATCTAACAAATAATAAGTTTTATCTTAATATAAAATGACAAACGTAGTTTAAATATAAAAAAAATAACAAGTTGTTTAGTAAAATTCATTCACCAATGTACACGAATGATCAAAAAATTAACAGTAAATAATTGTTACCAGAATGTGAATGCAGTTTTTGTTCAGAATGTGAATGCAGTTTTTGTTATACGTATGGATCAAATTGTAATTGAACTTATTGTTTGCTCTTGTTTTGTTCTGTAACCATTACATCCAAAACATGGTAAACTCAGATTATTTATAAAATGGAATTTCATTCCTAAACTATAGACATTACATGTGTTGGTCAGAACCAAGTGGATTTCTTTTAACTAAAAATGAAAGTTCAAAAGAGTA
>CAIGRK010423133.1:0-10044 GCA_903798315.1 Fraxinus greggii | reverse complement strand
AGGTTACCAGATTCATCTTCGGATTCTTCAGAGGATGTGGTGTGAAAACTCAGTGCTGTGACATATTTCATAGCTACTTTAGCAGAAAGGAAGAAATTGCTGATTTTCTTATAAGATAAGCCTATGAAAAGTTCAATTTTACACTGAAATTTCATGCTTCATTTTTTCTCCGAGGAATTTAATCTATAGTTCAAAATAATAAACAAGTCGAGAGCACGAATCTAGTTCAAAGTTCAACAATTTGCAACAGTTAACCTAACATTGCACTCAAGATACCATCAAAATTCAATATTTATGCATAATGAAAAGTTGAATTGTTCCAAACTAAGAAACACAGATATGTGTAAATTCATTACGTACTCGTATTTGATACGTATCCAAGTTTGGATACTCTTCAATGCGTTCCGGATACATGTTTTTTTAATTATTTTATATAGTTTTATATTTTTTAATTTTTCAATATGTATTGGATACATAATTTTTAATTAATTTATACTTAATTATTTTCGATACTTATTCGATACGTTGGGACACGTAAAAAAAGTGTTATTGATGAGTTTGATTCTATCACTAATCAGTATAGTGGATTCAAAGACTTGATGACTATTTCATGGTTCACATGCATTTTTGCTTCAAAGCTCTGTAGCACAGCCACCTTAACTAGGGTAGACACTTTGTCATGGACATTTTTTTCTTTATCAAATATTATATATTTTTAACTCAATTATTATTAAATAACAAATATTTATGCATTTTTAAAAAAATTTGAAAAGAAAATTACAAGTTCAAAACTAATTTATACTTAATAAATAAAGAATTTAATTAACATGTGTGTCGTGTTAGTAGTTATTTGATAAATTGTATGTCGGCGTATCCATGTCGGTGCTTTATAACTTCAAAGCATTGCTTCAAAACTTCTTGTTCAACATTTTTCTTCACCTTATGGTAAAAGAAAATGAAGTACGTAATCTTTTGTGCACTATACAAGAAGGAATTAAATAACTCCACAACGAGCTCAAGAATTAATTTCCATTCATGGCCATCCGTGTCTTTTATCAAGAAAATTAAATCTCTTTCCAAAGAAAAATCCAAAATGTAGGATATTGGCGAAAACTCATTCGATACTCTTGAAGGTGTTGGACTACTTGAGGTTGCTAATTTATTATTAGATGAGCCAGAGTTGGAGAGTATTATTTTTAATAATAATAAAGCTAATGTTGAAGATGATAGTTGGGACAATTAAGGATTAAAGATTATATGTTTTAGTATTTTATTTTATTTTATTATTATGCTTTTGTTTTAATATTTTTTTATATTAATGAAATTATGTTGAATTTTATAACATGTATTCGCATATCCTATTTTTTTTAAAAGTCATATCACCGTACCGTATTGTATCATATTCGAATTACGTATCCGTATCTGTGCTTCTTTGGTTTCAAATTCATCTCCTAGTATATTATTTTTAGGCTCAAAACTGGTCAGAGGCTAAGTTTGAGATTCCAGAATTAGGATTATGTTATCCTTGTAATTTAAGCCTTCCTAGTCAGAGCAAATATTAGAGTCTCTTAAGGTTTGAAGAGCCTATCTATTGTCCAAATTAAATTAACAGTTGAAGAACTTTATTCATATTCCAGAAAATTTTGGTTTGTTGAGATTGAAGCTCTAAGCACATCATCTCTAGTTTTTACTTTGATCTCCACCAGTAAGCTTTGTTCTTCCAATCTCTATTTTTTTGATGGTTAAAGCTTCCTCATCAATTTTTGTATCGGAGAAGCCATCGAAGGATTATCATGGTTGCGACACGACTAAGGATTCATAAACTTACGCAAGCTCATCCGGTTCGATAAATAAAAGGAGAACAGGGAAACTTACATAAGATGGGAAACTTGCATAAATATTGTATGGAAGCTCAAATGAGATACCGTGGTGCGACTTGAGTGTTTTACGAGAATGTTTAACCACATAATCTTGTAGCTCGTGCTAATCCAGAGCACAGTGAAATAGAAAAGCAGTTAGCAAGAGCTATAGATCTATATCCGGATTAAAAATTAAAGTTTCGAATTCCCATGGAAGAATGCGTGCAGAGGTTTCCTTAGTTGGGAAGCAAGCTATGAGAATTGTTTCAAATAAGCATCGATACTCGAAGAACTAAGGGTGTGTTTGATTGCAAGCATGAAAATTGTATGGAAAGCAAATAAGTTCGAGGCATGGAAATAATCAATTAAATGTGTTTGATTGGCTTAATTTTCGACCTAAAAAATGTTGTACATTTTCATAAAGTTGAGTTTTTTAGAAGTGTGAATTGCCTATAAAATAAAAAACTACTCCGCATAAAGAAAATGTTTTCCTTGTTTTTTGAGGAAAACATGGTCAAGTGAACAATTTTTAGAAAATATTTTCCATGGAAAAAATGTCAATCAAGTATTCCAAAAGTAGGAACTTAGGTGGAAAAATGACATTTTCTATGGAAAATAAAGCCAATCAAACACAGCCTAAAGGTATTCATTGTGAGGCAGAAACTAAGAGGAGCAGTGCTACAATAGCAAAAGTAGTTGGAAAGAGGAGAGAACTATGGAAGGGAAAGCGAATATTCACACTTGGGACTTGATGAAGGTAAAATTGAAAAAGCAATTTTTGCCAACTGATTATCCAATAGCATGTATGAATGGATATGTAACTTGCATCAACAGGACAAAGTGTTGTAATTTGCATCAACAGGACATAGTGTTGAAGAGTACACCACACAAATTCTATAACTTATCAGTTTGATTGGCCTCTTATGAAACAGATGGGCAACTTACAGATTGTTACTTTATCGTGATTGAAAATTGCTAAAGTCAGATGAATATTGTTTTTCTTTCTAATCTTGAAGATGTATATAGAATTACTTAAGAAGCTAAGGAAATAGATCGGCAATGAGGAGGCAGGTGTTCTACAATTGCCTGTGGTATTACCTCTTTATCAAGAATTCAACAGTTAATTGGGGTAAGAAAACCCACTTAAACCATGCCTAGAAGGGACCAAGCAAGCAACGGAATAGAGAGTACAACTACCAATGTGCAGGGTCAAATAAGAGCGAAACAGTTAAGGAATTGATATTTTTTTTTTGCGAGAGCTATTAGAAATAACTCAACACAATCAATCCTTTGAGGTCTTAGTTGTCACGAATCACATCATGCTTCTTGGGCATGTCCTCAGCGTCAATAGAAGCTGAAACTGAAGGTTCAAAATTTGTAGAACCAAATTATGACAAATATACCGAGGGGGGAAGAAGAGAAATAGATATACTACCAATAGAAGATTACACTTTAGCTACAACAAGGGTGTCGACCAAAAGGAAGGGAAAATTGCTTTGTTTCCGGTATAAACGAGAAAGTTTGGTAGTTTAGCGAATTTTGGCAGCTCCTAAACTAGAAGAAAAAGGAAGGTTGACACGAAGAGTATTTTCCATCCCAAGGTCATTTGTAGAGGAAAGGTCATCAAATATTACTCCAGTTTACAATCTTACACACTTGATTCATATGTCTTAATATTTTCGAGACCTATTTGTCTGTCCAGTCTTCTAGGTGACTTGATTACTCTAATTTTCAATTATGAAATGACAGCAATGTTCAACGTTGAGAACGACAATTTCCCACTCCCATCCAGAAAAGGGCGTGAGTGCGCGCGTATTTACAGATCTCGAATCAATTGTCAGACTTGCACTGTCGATCTCCTAGCCCGCAATCCCAAGCATCTCAGGCACATTGTGCATACCATAGACACGTCAGAGCCAGGGATGTTCAATTTTATTTTATGGGTTTTATATAACTGATAGAGCAACACTTATAATCCAGATTCTCATTTCATTAACTACATGTAATCCTCCACTGTCAAAAACAGGGGAAATAGGTGAAAAAAAACCTGTTAAGGCAAATGTACCACCCAGTATGGCACATAGCCGGGTGATGAAGTGGAGAAAACTGCGACGTTCTTCTCTGATGGTCACAGTAATTGGTGACAAATCATACAAAAAGTATACAGCTGCATTGAAAACAAAGCAATCATTCCTCAAAACAGTATAGAATGGAACTAGGAAGAAATATAAACTAGGAGGAAGGATATATGGAAAAGAGAGCCCTGAATTGAACAAGCTTCATACTAACCAGGCCACTTTCTATCGAACTCATTGATAGGTGAAAAGTACTCGGTGACAGAAAATTGATTAGTAGGTAAAACTTCCTTCGAGATATATTTGTATTCAGTTGGAACAATCTACATCAGGGGGAAAACAAAAACTTCAAAAAGCAGCAAATAACCAACAGCAACCACTTTGCACATAAACAACTAGAGAAAAAAGGTAACGGTTCTCCTGCTCTCTCTCACTATGAGACTATGAGAGATAGGGAGAGAGATTTGGTTAGGCTGAAAATACAAATCAAGTTAAACGAATCAGCATCTAAAAAGCAAAAATGTGTAATGCTTGTTCAAATTGAGTTGATAGCAGCTGGTTTTGCATTTTGGGTAACTTAACAAGAATACAGATGGTTGTGTAACAAACACAATACAAAGGGCAAAGTTTTGTATGTACAGAGCAAGAGAAAATCTATAAATCCCAATTAATTGCACGATCTAATATAGAACAAAGTTTGCGCCATTGTGAAGGAGAGTAACACTTGGTGATAAGGAAATTCCAAGAATATCACGGGTTTTTTTTTTTATGACGGGTTGGGGAGGCAAAATATGAGCGACAATTACTCACAGCACACTAGGGCTAAAAGATACATTCGCCACTATATAAGAATAGGCATCCTTCCAAGAACAGGAACCAAGCTATCATCAAGTACTTGTTTAACCCTAGTTCCTCCGGTCGGGTAAAAAATAAAACTACTCAGAGCAAACTGAAGTAAAAATCCTCTCTATCCGGGTTATCATGCTAACAAATCCCACAGTGGTAAAGACTACTTAATTTAAGTCATGCCTTCATCAACTCAAGCATGACTCTCTCCAGTTGTATCGAACTAGGGCAACTGATGAATTTTCTGATACATGCTAGTTAGGATAATTAAAAAAAAAAAATCCAACAATCCAAGGGTCAACTGAAATGCAAGAAATGAGTAGTTCATAAACTGAAATCCTGACTCAAAGCCTCCATTCCTTTTAAACAGAGAGTCATGGTTGCTCATGACAAGTTATGGTATGAGTAACCTAATCAGCTCCTGGTCAACAATATGTAAACAAAAGAAGGACAAAGGAAAAACTACTGATCTTTTTGATATAGTTTGTGATGCAACTCTCATGGTGCTTGTGTCATACTCATTTAAACTTTATTTGCTAGTTAGTTATTAAGTTGCTCTGTCATTTTGAGTGCAACGAAAAGAAAATTGAGTATATCTTTATCTAGCCAAAGACATGTTCATTTTTGTGCATTCAACACGCTTAGGATCATATGCGTTACTAATAGTTTTAGTGGGCAAGCCAAAACACAAACCTTTATGTAATACTTGAATGTTCCACTTGCTCCACGCAATATCCGCATTGTTCCATCAAGTGGGTTGTGAATTCCAGGATATTTCGGCCCAAAAGATAAATCATGAACTATATGACTCACGTTGACATGAGAAGACCCTTCAAAAATCTGCAGAATAGGAAATAATATAAATAGACGTGTATTGGTTAAAAGAAGTTTGACAATCAATTCTATTGCTGACAAACAAAATGCCTGATCAAACAAAATGCCTTTTGTAAGAATAACCAAGAAAGATATGCTTAATATCTGAAGACAAGTTAAAAAAAAAAAAACCCTTTTCCTTCAAAAGGACACAAAAATTCCAATCTACTTTTTCTTCTTTTCAGAAAAAAAAGTGCTTTGAACGCCCAAAATATCATCTGAAGAAGATAAAGATCTCCCGGCTGCAGATACTTTCATATAAGCAGCAAATCCTCCCCGTGCCCCTGGGGTGAGAGCCAACGTCCTCCAAAAAGGAAAAGGTCGGCACAATTGGAGGGGATAAGCAGCAGGGAAAGCCCAAAGAAGAAAACGCTTAGTAAAATTACAACCATAAAAACCAAGAAAAAAAATACTGATTAATTAAAAACACGAAAAGACAGATTGGTCCATGTTTCCTAAATGCAAAAGCCAGACCCTGGTGCAAAGAAAATTCAAACCAGAATAGTAACTTGATGAACACCTTAAAATGAATCCTTAAGATGCATACACAATGAAAGAGAAAATACTAGTAAGGAAAAAAGTAACCTGCCAATTAATCTATACATAAATAAACCTCATCAATTTTCGTTCTCTTTGGAATATCATAAACCCTATTCACTCCACTAACAGATTTTGAAAAGACTAACAAACTTTCTAACTCAAATTCATCGACACTAGCAATAAATGGATCTAAGAAAGACACAAGGAGAGAAGGAAATACTCAAGCTTCTAATTTTCTGCTTCTATGGGATTTCAAAAGGTTTCTGATCCCTCTTAAGTCAAGGAATGGTCTTCTTAAAGTCAGGTGCCTTGCATGAGAAGTTCCATTTCTAGTCTTATCTTGGCATTATCTCGTGATTGATATCTTAGATTTGATACATTTTCCTCTTAAAAACTTGAAGATCATAAATTCATAATTAGTCTCTTATTGAACTAAAACAACCCTTCAGTTTCCCATGGATGGAACTTTCAGCTTCATCCCCATCAAATGGAGCTCCAATGAGATGGTGTCCAACTATCCATATTTAACCAGTACAACTTTCCACTACAAACCTTGATGCATATTTGGACCACACTCAAAACATATTTTTTTATTTATTATTATTTAGAGTTGATTTTTTATGTAATTATTTATAAAGCTAAAAGTAGACATCAGAATACTATAAATGGATTTATTCAGGACCTCAGAAATATGTAGCCATCATTTTGTTTTCTTACTATAAAGGCATTCTTGGAAGTTGGAAACTAAGAAGTCTTTAATATTTTGTTCTCAACTAATAAAGATGTTAGTCTGCTTCACTTATTTACAACGTTCTTGTTCTTGAACTTTATTTTCCCAACTTCCGGGTGATCCCTACACAAGTTCATTCCCCAATTTGAACCCTATCATCGTGTCCTACTCTAGACCAGGTCCATTATCAAACTCTCAGTAAGTAGCCTACTTGTTCAGAGAAGACCGCCATTTCCTTCATCCATCTTCGCCTGGACCCAAGACGAATCTTCCAGAAGGTTAAGCATTTCCATGATGATTTTGATGTTTTCACCCCAACTTAGGACCTAAGCTGGCTTCCAGATCTAGGTATTTGAAACATCACTCCGCCTTAAGCACTTATGCCTAAAATATTAACAATCCACTGATGATGTCATTGCATTAAACACATGCTAAAATAATACTATGAACCCAACCATAACTTTCCAGTTGAAAAAGATAATTGGCAAATAAATTACACGACTGCCAGTTTCTGAAATTTCTCTGTTGGTAGCCTGGTGCCATTAACTACTTTATGACCAAAGGAGGCAAATGATGGTTAGGTACCTTGGTGTCCAAAATGGGTTAACCCAAAAATGGTCCTGCCCATATATGATGTGTCAAAATGGATCAGGTTAATTATGGACTTGGGTGGATTTTAACCAGAGTTTAATTTGAAGCATCCATGACTGTTTCTTTCTTCCTCTTGTTCTATTTTTATTTCTATTTTTTGGTGGTGAGGGGGATGGAATTCCCTATTTCTTTCAGTCCTTGGTCATCGACAAGCCTACTTTCTTCCATTCGTTCATCAGATGTACATATGAAAGGAGAGGAACATTTTCAACTGTCACTACTCTAGGGGAGAAGGGTGCTTTTTTTCAAAAAGAAAAGAAGCGAAAACAATCCCAAAATGTTCATATGGAGGGAAGGAGGGCGTTGATGGATTTGGGATGAAATCAGCTGATGTGAGCGCTTATGTCAAGGCTGAAAAACTGCTGCAGGGTGCTATTTAAGTCTTCAGATAATATCAATATGAAGATCCCAAAAGAACCATCCGTACGTCATCTGACATTATTTTGACCTTTATATAGTAGTGATAGGAGACGTAAGAACACCACTTCTATCAGGATTTTAATGCATACTTGAACAGCAAATTTGTCATTAGATTTTGAAAATTAATCCGGGTCCCAAGAGGTAAAATAATTTCCATTATTTGTTTATCGTTCATCCAAATACCACTAAAGAAATAATCGATAACAATTCAGCAGATAAAGATACACGATAATAAACTCAATTAACTTATAGCAGCAGTTCAGAGTCGTTATGCCTACACATTCAGTTTAATTAGCTGAACAACTGATGAAATATTACAATACATATAACATTCAGGTTACTATGCGAACTGGACAAAAAAAAGAAAATGAAGTTAAAAGAGAAGTTGACCATTTGAGCAACGAAAATATTCAGCCCATGAACTGAAATATGGAAGTTCCCAGCAACCCTTTGCACGTCCAAAACCCCATACACCTACAAGAAGTAATGAATTAAATAGCTAATTAAATGAAGGATGAACAAGCTGAGGTTGGAAGTAGAAAAAGGCATACCCTGCAACCTTCTCTATTTGCCAGTGCCTGTTTCACCTTTTTAATCATATCTTCGGCTTCTTTATCAAAACTGTGGAGTTCAACTTTATGGTCAGACTCCTCATGATGATCTTTGTGGTCATCTGGTCATAGTTATTCATCTTAAGATTCAGAACTGAAATATAGTGTGTAAACATTCTACTTGGCAGAATTAACATAAATATTGAGCTCTATACAGTGGAAGTTAGATCCTTTTCTACAAGAATTCTAAAGTAGATCTAGAAATATCTTAAACAATGAGTACTAGCATCAACAATGATTGACTTGAAAATTTCAAGCAAATACTTGATGATGAGACAGGAAGGAAAAAAGACGACTCAATCCCAGCTAAAGAATAAAGGAAAAATAAGAAAGGGCAAAATGAAATAAATTTCATCATCGACATACTGATCGTGCAGAGCTGAGTTCGTGACATAAGCTTTATTATCCTATGTAACAACAGAAGCTAGCTGCTAGCTTCAGTTTGGAGATTTAGCCATTTTACTTTTTGACTGTAATGAATCCGATGCCTTATCCCAGTAGTAAGGATCGTCCAGTGGATGGCAAAGGCATCCAAATCCCATCATCATTATCACATGCTTAAGGGAAAAAGTGGTAAAAATTCCTAACATTATGACGTGGAATGTATTTCCCAAAGAAACACAGATAATTTTTCAATTGTTTCCTCAATGTTAAACGATGTGAAGGTGCCAAAATCCTTCTATGGAGTTTCACACAGGGACCTAGCAGGATCCTTGACAAGGAAATTAGTGGCGGAACTGAAAATCATGCACAAGTGACTAAATTCTATAAATGTGCAATTGATCTAGATCTCTAATAATATATCGAAATAGCACATCCTATAACGACCCAAAACTTTCCCTATGTCATTAGATACGTCTCATAAAATAGAACATTCATAAAAGATAATTATTCTCAAAGTTGCAATAATTAAAAATAAAACACTTTCTTATTCATAAAATATATTAATAAAAATTCATAAATCATCTCCTCTTCATTATAACACTAGTGGCTAATTCCAAACTCCAATGCCTCAAACCTCAATTATCTAAAGGGGAAAAATCATAAACAATGAGATGAAATCCCAATAAGCGAGCCACGTAAATCATATTTTATATTTAAAATTTAGGAATTCTTAATGTATATAAAGAAACACGGGAATTAGAAACCGAACTTAGGTGGCTATAATTCCTGTACATAAAATCATTACATAGGGAGACACGAGAATTAAGAACCGTACTTCGTTGCTATAATTCCGTGCGTAGCACTGCTAAACTCCGGTTTCTTCAACTTACACATATAAGACCCATATCATATTCATAACTTGAAATTTCGTATTTTAAAGTATGAAAAACGATTTAACATACAACATATGACCACACTTACCTCATAAATTTGAAGATGATTTAACAAAACACGTACGGAAGAAGTTAGAAAGCCGTATGATAGGTGGTAACTAT
>CAIGRK010423106.1:0-10072 GCA_903798315.1 Fraxinus greggii | reverse complement strand
AAACATGTAAAGAAGATAGAAAATCAACAAAGTGTTTGTATATTTCACTCAAAAGTTCAAGTGTATTTCAAGTTTCAGTTGTTATTTTTTAACCAACCACCCAACCTTTTTTTAGTTACAAAGAGAACTTATTTATAGTGTATTGGTCGACGTGGTGGTCGTTGGATCATAACCATGTGGCCTCCTCTCCCTAATTGAGGCTTCAAATCACTGTCTATCTATACAATTAATACATTGATAAGGGGTCAGTCGCCCTATATAATAGGCTGACACATTGAAAAACTTTATGAAAAGTGTTACATAAATCATTTCTAAGAGATCTTCAAATCTACTACAAGAGATAGTGTCGGCTTCATGAGATTCGAACGAGTTTGAGAGCCTCGAAAAGATCTTTGAGATGGTGCCTCGAAAAGATCTTTGAGATGGTTCTCTAAGTGGGGGCTTCATCTCCTTTTTTTTTTTGCTTCCTTAGGTAGTATTTCGGCCTAAGTTGTAGTGCTTCGTCCTTGAGGCAGTTTCTAGACTTTAGACTTGCAGTGCAAGGACTTCGATTTTGTTCGATTTCTTCATATTTTGACCTCATGGGTCTTTGTTTGACTTTTTGCTTACGTGGCTTACTACATGGCACTTTTACTTTGAGCCTTAGAGGCGAGGTGTAACAATAGTCCTTCAAGTCTGGGCATAAATATATATGTAATGCATAGATTTGAATGTAAAATAAAAAATTTGTAGGGGTGGTTTTTACCACACCACAACAATAGTCCCTCAAGCCTAAGTATAATCATTCATGTTACGGTTAGAATTTAAAATACACCTGACTTGTACAAACCCTCTGTGGGTGTTGTCCGAAGTGGTTTACTTAGTAATATTTCACCTTTTGGAACAATTCTGGGAATGGTTACTGAAGTAGAGTAATTCAGAAGTTGTATATTTCAAAGTGCCTTTACATATCCGAAGTACTAGCTGAACTGGTTGAAGTGAAGAGGGTCAGACCACCGTCATAAGGCTTTAGAGTTGATAATCATGAGGCGCTTCATTTTAATAAATTTGAAAAACACAAGGCATCCTTAATTATGGTGCTCAAATGATTTGCTGTCGTGGTACGTTTCCAAGAAAAGATAGTTGAGGCTATTCGGCTTCCAATACATGCAACCATCGCCACATTTAATGTGCAATGATGGTTGTCCCCCATGTATCTAGTGAACTTTAGGCACATTAGAGTGCATGGGTCAAACGTTTTAAACTGGGCCGTAAAAGACGAAGCGTCAGTTGTGCTGAGTGGCTCAGATTTATACTTTGAAATAGATGGTATGATGACCCGGACCAAGATCCAACGGCAGGGATTAAGGGGGCCTGCCTATAAAATGCACAAACCCTTGAGAAAATGTCTTTACTATTGCACGAATCATTGCATACTTCAAGTTTTTCTAAGAACTTTTCAAGTTTTTCTTTCTGAAATTCTTGTAAGTGTTCTTTTTCTTTGAGTTTTTCCTTGCTTCTTGTTCTTTCATGAATTTCAGTGTTCTTTCTTCTTCGTCATCTTAAGAAACTCATAAGTACTATAATTTTTTAACTTGTAAAAGTTTTTAACTAGCTTGTAAATTAATGGCCTCTTCAACATCTACTAGGGAACACGTAGACCTTAGCGAGATAGCTAGTGAAATGGGAGTACAAGTAACATACACAGGTGACCTCATTAGAGCCATTGAGGCTGGATGAGGTGCCTCAATTTCTTGGGGTGTAGGAGAGATGATGATATTGCCTGGGGATAGCCAAAATCTCTTCTTTCTTTCGTGGATCCCACCTACCTCATAAACCTTAGAGATAAATATAGAATTCCTTACGACAACGAACTTCATTCCCCTCTGCTAATGAGCGAGCCTGCTACCCCGGGTAGTAGTGCGTCGATATTAGCAAGTTTCTCTTGAAGGCGGGGCTTTGCCTGTCGATCCACCCATTTTTTTGAGCTATCCTTAGGCTATACTGGTTGGCCTCTACCCAATTCGTTCCTAATGTCTGGGCCCAATTGGTAGGTTCTTACTTTTGCAAGGAGACTTCCTTGGGCAAGGACATATCCTTGCATGTATTTTAAACCGTTTATCAGCTACGATACATAGGAAAAAAGGTCTCCAGGGAGTGGTATTCTCGATGTTCTTGAGGGTCGCACTCCCCATTTGTCCTAGGCCTACCCTCCTCCATTAAAGAATGGAAGGAGACCTGGTCTGGGTCAGGAGGAGGTGGCAAGAGTGTGAGGGTGACATCATCCCACATGTCAAACTCCCAACCTCATACTCCGACGCTCATGAGTGCATGCCTTGGTTCTTCAATTTTTCAAACTGATGAGGTCTAATACTTACATTTTTTGGTGCTTGTTTTGTAGGTTCGATCTAACGTTCGAATTCACTGAGAGTGACTGGATACTCTCAAAGGCATCTATAGGCGACCCACATCCTCTCGTGACTTGATTGTCTGATTAAGTCCGACACTTCTTTGAATAATTTTGTCTGATGGCTAGAAGAGGTAAGATGTCTTTACACTTAGAAATTTTTTTTTATGTTTTTGTTTGAGTTTTCGCTAACCATGTTCCTTTAATGCTTGTAGAGAACTTCGAGAAGAAGAGGTACCCAATTCCTGATATGGTGATGATCATCGCCGCCACCTCCACTTCAGGCAAAAAGGGTCTGAAACCCTCATCTATTGGAGAAAAGCAGATGAGGGACAAAATCGAGGAGGTCAACAAGGATGCAACCTCTCAAGAAAAGGGTCGACCCCTATGCCGAATAGGGAAAAGAAAATTATCGAAGAGGAACCCACGAAGAGGTTCGGGATCACTGCCAATGGGGTGGATAGTTTGATTGATGTCCTTCTTCCCGCCTTGAGGTCCCAATGGGAGAGACGTTATTGGGCAGCTCGATTCTGCAACCTCGAAAGAACAAAAGAGGCCCAATGTCATAGAGCCCCAGAGGCCAGAACCTGTCAAGAAGACGAGGACTTATAGTAACTCCACCACTGATGAGCCAACCAAGCAAAAACTCGCCTTGAAAAAATGGACTGAAGAACTGGCACCAAAGTCCCTTATCCTACTCCCTCCTGAGGTCCAAACTGCCACTGCTACATATCATAAGTATTGGATGGAGAGGTGACAAAACTATGTGGAGACAAGTGACATCGTTGATGTCTTTGCTACCATGGTGAGCCAAGCTGGGAGAAATTTGGCATGGCCATAGAGGCTGAAGCCCTCTTTAAAAACCTTCAAAGTAAAAATCGTGGGTTCGTGAATCCTCTTAGGTTGATGAGGCTCCCAGCAAGGTCAAGGCAGAGGTGGAGGCCTTGAAGAAGAAGCACGAAGAAGAGTCAATGAAGATCACTTACCTTAGTAGAAATTGAAACTTTGAAGAATGAGGTCCATCTATCCCAAAGCTAGTTAGCCTCCTTAACGAAACGAGTGAAGACATCTGATACCCACCAAAGGCTGGCAGTTGAGGCCTTGGAAAAGGCCAATAAGGAGAATGCAGCTTTTAAGGAGTAGGTGGGGGGTCTGAACCTAGAAGTAGCTGGACTAATTGAAAAAGTGAAAACTTTTAGAAGAGATGATGAACTTGCCAGCAGTGATGCTGAGTAGAGGTTCCTCACCAACTTTCACTTAATTGATACATACTAGAGTTTCACTAAGTACGATGGAATTATGCGTATACTGAAATGACGGAGTGGCTTGTGGTCAACATCCAGGGTGTCGACACTTCACAACTGAGGTCAGTCTTCTTTGGGGAAGAAGACGAGGAGGAGTCTGATCCTCCAACTCTAGCTGAGGGAGACCAAGTCATTGAGCTTAAAGATGACGCAGCTAAAGAAGCTACTACTAAAGAAGTGGCTTCCAACTACATATACCATTCGTGGCTCCTCTACCCCCACCTACTTAGGACGTAGTTCTCCATTTGTATCTTTCTTATTATTTTTGTCTAAGTGTAATTGCTTCGGCCCACCTTTTGTAAATACTCTTCAATGAATGAAGTTTTTTCTTTTCTTTATTACTGGTGTTCATTTACTTTCTGTATCTTTACTACTTTTGTTCGATTCTGATGTGCTTGTTAATATAAATTCAAACCATTAATACTTCAACAATTACATCTAACTTTAAGTAACATCAACGTCATAATAACATCAGACGTATAACAACTTCCCAAGCTTAACAAAATCAAAATATTAGCAAGGTCAAACTTATACAACATGAACCTCAGCAATAATAGGACTTACAAAATTTTTACAAGTGTTAGCAGGTCAGACATAACAACATCATACTTGTGCAATATGAACCTAAGCAACAATCAAACTTGCAAAATTTTACAAGTATTGGCAGGTCTTATATCTTAATAATGTTTAGAACTTAATCACATCAAACATCAACAATGAACTTCACTGAAGTTCTCTTAACTATTTCAGAACTTGTTTAACCAGATAATCAAACATATAATGATCAGACGTGCATGTAAGGCTTAAACAATATCATACCTTTGCATATTGTACTTCAATTGTAACTCCAACATTGAAATTTTCCGTCCAAACGTTGAAGGTCGTGCACGTTTATAAATTTCTAAACTTATGTACATTGATGCACCTGAGCTGAGGCTCTTTAGTCATTTAGTACTTCAGACTTTAGCCTAACTATGTAATTTTTTAACTTATAATTTGCACAAGTATAAGCAGTTTGATTTGCCTTTCATTTTCCTTAGCAAGGGTTGAGTGGTTTACTCATGCTGAGGTTTTCCTAATAACTTTAGTTGTTAAAGGTATGTGCCACACTTTGCGAGTGCGGAAGTGGTCCTTCTTGGGATCCAACTCCTCGTCAAAGTTCCCACGCACCCTTCATAAGGACGAATCATCTATGAAGAGCTCTCCCTATGAGTCTTTCTCATTAGGATATATTTTATGTTCTTCATGATCTTGCTTGGCCAAAATTTTAACTTACCTTCCTCAGTACGAGGTTGAGTGGTTCGCCCATGCTGAGGCTTCCCGAACAACTAACTTTAGTTGTTAAAGGTATGCTCCACACTTCACGAATGTAGAAGTGGTCCTTCTTGGGATCCAGCTCCTCGTCAAAGTGCCCAAGCGACCCTTCATAGGGACGGGTCATCTATGAAGAGGCTTCTCCTATAGTCTTTCTCATTAGGAGTTATTTTATGTTTTCCATTTTGCGAACTTTGTTCCTTTGTATAGAGTTGTGCGATTCCCCATTATGAGGCTTCCCTAGCTTTATCTAACTACATGTGCAACACTTTGCGAGTAGGAGTTGGTCTTTGTAGGATTCAACTCTTTATCAATCTATTCATGCTACCCTTCATAGGGACGGCTCTTTATATGCAGAGGCATTTCCCAGGGCTTCAGCCTTTTGGGAGTTATTTTTAACTTATGAACGATATAATAAAAGTTATTTCATTGAATTTCAAACTGAATATATAAGATATTTACATCATTGATAATACTTGTGCAGATGTTCTACATTCCATAGATGAGGCTGTGTCTTTCTACCCATATTCTCAATTCTGAAAGTTCCAGGCCGAACCTCTTTACTGATGCGATAAGGACCCTTTCAATTAGGACCAAGGGTTCTTGAACTATGCTCTTTAGAGGATGGAAATACTCTTCCAAGTATCAATTTATTCAAGCGAAATGACTTCTTTTTTACTTTCGAATTGTATCATCTAGTCATTTTCCTTTGATGATGGCCAATTTTGTTTGAGAGTTGTCCCTCCTTTCTTCAAGAAGGTCGAGTTTACGTCTCCTCAACCCATCATTAGTTATTTCATTGAAGTGTATTTGACGAGGAGATGGAACACCCACTTCAATTGGGCTCATAGCTTCGGCCCCGTTGGCCATAGAGAATGGGGTCTCTCCTGTAGCGGTTCTGCTCATAGTTCTGATAGCCCATAGTACTTAAGGTAATTTATCGACCCATGCCCCTTTAGAGGCATCCAGTTTCCTTTTAGCGTATACTTAATCGTTTTGTTAACAGCATCGACCTGTCCATTTCCCTGGGGATGATGTGGGGAGGAAAAATGCTTCTTTATGTCCAACTACTCATATAAATTTCTAACCTTCTTGTTATCAAACTATCTACCATTGTCTGATACAATCGAATAGGAAATTCCAAACATATAGATGATGTTCTTCCATAGGAACTTGGAAGTGTTGGCCTCAGTGATTTTGGCAAGTGGTTCAGCTTCTACCCATTTGGTAAAGTAATCAATAATGACAATCACGAAACTATAGTTTCATCTCCCTTTGGGAAGAGGTCTATAAGATCAATTCCCCACTTTGCAAATGGGCTAATGGCTGGATACAACATTCAACTCTTGAGAAGGTTGCCTCTGAATAGTAGCAAAGCGTTGACACTTATCACATTTTCTAACAAAATATCGCGCATCCTTTTTTAAGGTATGCCAGTAGTATCCCTATCTCAGTACTTTCTGTGCTAAGAACCATCCTCAAGTGTGGTTTTTACATACCCCTTCATGGATTTCCCGAAGTACATAATTTTCTTACTCTCCTCAATGCATGTAAGCAGGGGCAGTGAGAACCCACGTTTGTATAGTACATCATCCTGGAAGACGAAGTGGGTAGCTCTCTTTTTGAGCTTCTGAGTCTTCTCCTTTTCAGAGGGTAGGGACTGGTCTGTGAGGAAGGATATGATTGGCTTCATCTAAGATGGAGTGTCCTCAACCCACATAACAGTCTAGAAAGATGTTCTATCGGCACAACTGTGAACAGTTGGAATATTTGTTTCTTGCTAATTTAGATAGTGCATCGGCATGAACGTTCTCAGAGCATGAGATTTGCACCAGTTCAAACCTTTCAAAGAATGTGATGAAGTCCATAACCAATTTCAGGTATGCTACTATAAACTTATCTCTGGCTGAAAAATTACCTTGAACTTAACTCACTACTAGCTGGGAGTCACTGCTGATGATGAGCCTCTTACTTGTATCTCTTTGGCTAACCTTAGGCTAGTGAGGAGTGCCTTATATTCTGCTGCATTATTGGTGGCTTTGAAATCGAATCTCACAGCACAAGTAAGCTTATGTCCCTATGGACTAACTAAGACAACCCTTGCTCCTGACCCTATCTTTTCTGAGGAACCATCAACTAAAAGGCTCCAAGTTGGAGGTTCGGCAGGTTCCGTCTCTTCTTCATTTCTGGAACAGGATTGAATTCTACCAAAAAATCTGCTAAGGCCTGACCCTTAATGGCAACCCTGAGCTTGAAAATAATGTCATATTCACTAAGTTCCACAGCCCACCTCAGCAACCTCTCTGAAGCGTCAAGTTTCTGCAGCACTTACTTGAGGGGGAAGTTCATCAACTTATGTATACTATGAGCTTGAAAATATGGGCTCAATTTTCTTAAGGTTGTTACCAAAGAAAGAACTAACTTCTCCATGTCTGAATAGCAAGTCTATGCTGCCAATAGTGCTTTACTTATGTAATATACGGGCAGCTGGTGATCATTATCTTCTCTTATCAAAACCGAACTGATAGTCTCGGAAGTTACTGCTAAGTACATTTGTAAAGGTTCGTGGTTCCTAGGTTTGGAGAGGATGGGAGCCTATCTCAAGTGCTTCTTCAGCTCTTGTAAGGTTGTCTTAGACTCCTCTGTCCATTGAAACTTGTTTCTTCCTTTGAGGATTTTAAAGAAAGGTAGGCACTTGTTTGTTACCTTGGAGACGAAGCGGTTCAAAGCTGCTACTCGTCCAATGAGGCTCTGCACCTCTTTGGGTTTCTGAGATGACCTCATTTCAATCAAAGATTTGACCTTTTCAGGGTTCGTTTCGATGCCTCTTTCCTGAGGTAACTCCAAAGGCACACTTTAAAGGATTGAGTTTCATCCGTTATCTTCTCAAAATTTGGAATGTTTCATTAAGGTTCTTAACATGATCCCCTACATTTAAGCTCTTCACCAGCATGTCGTCCACGAAGATCTCCATGGTTTTTCTAATAAGGTTGGCAAACATTTTATTACAAGTCTTTGGTAGGTAGCCCCGGCGTTTTTCAACCCGAAGGACATGACTTGTAGCAATAAAGACCCTTGTCTGTGATAAAGGAGGTGTGCTCCTCATCTGCTGGGAACATAGGGATTTGATTGTATCCAGAATATGCATCCATGAAACTAAGAAGTTCGCGTTCGGCAGTTGAATCCACAAGTTGGTCTATTCTGGGAAGCGGAAAGTTATCCTTAGGACAGACTTGGTTTAAATTTGAAAAGTTTACGCAAACCCTCCACTTCTCATTGTGCTTTTTGACCAATAATGGGTTCGAAATCCACTTAGGATACACTGATTCCCGGATAAATCCATTGTCGATAAGTTTCTTAACCTCATCCTTTAGAGCCTTATATCTTTTAGGGTTGATGGCTCTTCATTTTTACCTATGTGTTGTGACCTTTGGGTCGATGTTCAAGTGGTGGCAACTGATCATTAGATCAATGCCTACCATGTCGTCATGTTTCCAAGCGAAGACATCAAGATTTTTCAGTACGAAGCTTTTCAGCTCCTCCTTTGCTTCTATTGGCAGATTTGGAAAGGATCCTGTAGGTCTACTGAAAAGCTCCCCAGTTCCTCCATAGGTGTTTTTTTAGGCTCGCAGTCAATTACGCAAAGGTCCAGCTCCTCCAAGTTAGGTACTTCTTCAGTAGTCTTCCCTTGTTCAGGGGTGGTCTGTTCTTCAGAAACAGCCTCTTCTTCAGAGGTTTGTATGACTCCAAGGATGTCCCCTTCTTCAGGGGCATCGATCATCTCGACGTCTTCCCCTTGTTCAGGGATACTCCCTTGATTGGGGGTGTCGTTCAGGTTAAGGTCGGTGATAATGACGTTGACAGTCATTGGTTCAACTTTCCTTAGGAAGTTCAAGTAACATTTCTCAACACTTCGCTAATCACCTCGGACAATGGCTATGCCATTTTCAGTTGGGAACTTCATACATAAGTGATAAATGGAGGTGACAGCCCATAGTTCCTTCAAGGCTAGCCTCCCAAATACTCCATGATAAGTAGAGCGATTATCAACCACCAAGAATTCCATGAAGTGGTGAGCAGTCAGGGGTGCAGTCCCCATCTCTATTGCTAGAGTGATTTAACAATTGGAATAATGCTATCTCATGCAAAGCCATACAAGGGAAACTCATTGGGGTCAACTCGTGGTCAACTCTCATCTTGTCAAAGGTGGTTCCAAAGATGATGTTGATCAAGCTTCTATTATCTACTAACATTTTTTTAGGTCATTGTGGGCCAGACAGCCCTCACCACTAGGGCGTCACAGTATGGATAATCCACACCTGCTGCATCTTCTTGAGCAATTGTAATTGGTAGGATTGCTGTTTCAGTAAATGATCGTTTAACTATGAAACTTGTCATAGGAGGATCTTTTGCTTCTCTAGCAAAATTTCTTTATGAGTCTCTAGCTTCTCCCCAACATGTTGGCCTCCAATGATTATGTCAATTTCCCTGATAGGTTCCTGGCCATCATTTGCTGAGGGCTTCATCTTTGCCTTTGACCTTCCCTAGGTCTTTCAGCATCATTATCCCTTCCCCTTGGGGGGTCATTTCTGTTGGGGTGCCTCGGCTCAACATTCCTAGGCTATTGGGTCTGTTTAGGTGGAGCATCTCTTCGGAAGTACCTGTATCTTCCTTGATTGGTTTTTAGGAGTGTCCACGACGTCCCAGTAGTTCTCTACACGATGGCCATGGGAGTGATGGTATGTACAATAATTGGACGCTTATTCCCTATTTCTAGGTTCAACGCCTCGCCCCTATCTCTTTCCCTCTGTGGGTACCTATGGTAGGGCTGGCGCTAATGTATTTCAGCATCAGGGCTCACCTCCTTATAAGCCAAAGTAGGTACTACATTGAGTGTTGCTGCAGGTAGTGCTTGTCTATGATTAAGAGGTATCTGGTGATCCATCAAATGGGAGGCAGGACATCTTTCCCCTTGTATCTGAGGAGGGAAAAGTTCTTTTTTGGCCCTGTTCCTATGATCTCTCAATTTTTCATTGAGAATTTCTCACCTTATCATTTCTAATAGGGC
>CAIGRK010423060.1:0-10228 GCA_903798315.1 Fraxinus greggii | reverse complement strand
TCATAAAGGCTATGAAGAGATGTTTCACAATGAGACATTTTTTATATAATTATTAGTGCAATACCCTTCATTAAATATTTATTCCCAGAAATCGACCTTGACTTAAGATTGTTCACCTAATTTTCATCTTATTGATCTTAAATGATCTGTACAAAACTTAACACACATAGAATTCACATTCATCTTTATGTCTCCGTACAACAGTTCAACCACCCTAAACTATCCTTGATTTGGTTGAAAGATGTATAGTTTAGTGGTTGTATCAATGTAGCATCTAGGTTCCATTATTTTTTTCAACCTATTCAAAATTTGAATCAAATTAATCTTTCATGATGCAAAACATAAATCGCGTGCGAAATGCCAAATGTTTCATGAATAAGTACAAATCAACCCCAACATGCAATGTTTCTACAATTTATAGCCTAATACATTGTTCCCAATGTATGAATCATAGTAGGAAAATTTATCTAACCTACATAAGCTCACAAAAGAAATAATAAAGTAGAAAATAAATAATTATTCTTTTCAAATTTGAAGATGTTTTTCCTCTTTTTTTTTTCACGCGAACAAGCACGCTAAACAGTCTAAATAGATAAAATTCAATATCTTTTCACCCCAAACTTATAATAGACATTTCCCTCAAAGTAAAAAAATATAACAAGTAATATACAAAAATTAAGAGCAAAGGAAGAAACTAAGTACACCCCTGGTACAAATATGCAAAGGGTAGATGGGCTGGCATGAAAGTATTGGATCACTTGTTATATCTTTTTTCTTGTTTAGTGTGTTCATGTGTTATGTTCCTTCAAAATAAATAGAGATTAATCATAATTTGGTACCATTTATAGTAAGCCCAAACATAACCTAAAGGGAATTACGGGGATGAAGATACCCTATACTATTAAAGGAAAAAAAAAATTTACTATATTATTTAAATAAAAAATAAGTAAAAGGGAAAAAAATTGGGTTGTCTCCCAATAAACGTTTGTTTATGGTTATTAGCTTGACTTTGATGTTTTGGCTACTCATAGTGGCTTGAATAGAGTTTTTAGCCTTGCATCGGATACACTGACAGTGATTCTTTATCTCATTTTTAGCCTCCAGATAACAAGATTTGCATTGTTGTCCTGCCTAACGATTCAACCTCCTTCCTTCTTGTTTTTTCTGCTTTCCCAATGGTCTATCCTTTTGCACTCTTCAATGTCAGGTGGTTGCTTAAGTGAATCATTCATGATGAAACTTTGTTATTTTTCTTCTACTCTAAAGATTAATTCACTTTTTTTAAAAATCCATTAAAGCTCGTGCGGTTGCTAAGAATTGTCTCCACAAAATTAATGGCATGTGTTGTGCATCTATATCAAGGATAATGAAATCTACTAGAAAGAAGTGATCTCCAACTTTGATGAGGCCATAAAGACGCTTCAATATCGTGTCAGCCAGCTGTAGGATTATCGATGTTGCTTTTTTATCATCCAATCCTAATTTCCTATAGAGGATAGTGGCATCAAACTAATACTTGTTCTAGAATTAATTAAAATATCTAAATCATGTGGATTTCCTATAGAGCAAGGTACGGTGAAACTGTATATTTTTTTAATTTAGGAAGGAGCTTATGTTGTATGATTGAATTGCACTCTTTTGAAAAGGTCATTTTTCATCTACTTGAGCTTTCTCTTCTTGGTTAACATTTCTTTCAAAAATTTAGCATAATTAGGAATTTGTAGTATGGTATCAATAAAATGAATGTTGATGTGAAGTTATCCAAGTGCATCCAAGAACATTTTGAATTGTTTGTCCACCTTATTGTTCTGTAACATTTAAGGGAATGGGACTAGAGATGTGTGTTTATTGATATGACTAATTGCCTAAACATGTGGACTAGCTGCTTCTTGATTAACTTTTTCTAATTCTTCATACTGACTCACTTGTTCCTCCCCCGTGGTGGGTGCCTAATTCTCCTCAAGCCCTTTCTTCTTCAACGTAATTTCTGGCAGTCGAACTTCACTCCTTGTTGTTATATCCTAAATTTGTTCCTCTTTAGGTTGTTTTCACAGTCTTTAAGTGAATGGAATCGGTGAAAAATAAGTTCAAATAGGGGTAGCAGGCTTGATTGGTGGTGTTTCGATAATTGTATTATTTATAGCTTCAACGGCTAATACATATTCCCATGGTTCTTTTCTGTAGCTTGTCACACCTTGTGTTCTGTTAGCTAATGCAGCTGTTATCTGCCCTGCCC
Organism: Fraxinus greggii; assembly: GCA_903798315.1. NCBI lineage: Eukaryota > Viridiplantae > Streptophyta > Magnoliopsida > Lamiales > Oleaceae > Fraxinus > Fraxinus greggii. The sequence continues at coordinate 7,992 of CAIGRK010423060.1, read as the reverse complement.
AAGTTTACAAATTTTTAATTGCAGCCTGCTAGTTTTGAAGAATAGCCTGGTGGTTTTAAAATTAGTCTCACTTTTGGTAATGAACTGAGCCACTAATTCTTCCAACGATGACTTCTTCTCTTATTGTTGCTGAAATACTGATGTGTTGCTCTGAATCTGACATCTTTGACCCTGATTATTGACCTTTGAGAAGTTAGGATGCTTGCTCTAACCTAGGTTAAAAGTATTGGAGTACGGATTGTTCTGCTACCTCTGTAAGTTCTATGCATAACCGACCTCTTGAGTATGATAAGTATACTTGGATGCTAATGGATAGCTTGCCATTGTATGATCTACCATGCTGATCCGTTTGATTTGCCGAAAGTGTAAGGTATCGTGAACAAGTGATAAAGTGATAAATAAAGTGTTATTCCCATGACGACTATGTATTCAATATATGATCAATCAATTCTAACTCTAACCGAATAACAATTTTTGTTTGAATAGTTTATACTAATTAACTAATTAAACTAACAAATCCAATGAGCAATTTATGAAGCTTTCGTAAAAATCCCCATTATTAATTAGTGTCAAATCAATAACATGAGAATATGTTCACATTCTTGTTGATCAATGTTCCAAACTTAATTAAAAGCATCTCTCGTATATCTCTATGAAATATACGAATATGAAAGCATTCATTAAAAATGCTAGAACGTCTATAGAAATCGGGCAAAATATAGTGTTATATCTCTATCCCCTGTCAGACTTTACAATGATTTTATAAAGTACTTTCTATTTTATCATTTCTCTCTAAGTCAATAAAGTTCACAAATCAATCCTAGTAGTGATCAAGCAATTGAAAACATTAAACACAATAACAATCATCCAAGAACTCATGCACATTAGATGTTCAAATATTTAATTTATATTAAAAAATTCATAATAAAAGTCCATCTATAACTAGAAAATAAAAAACTTAGCCTAGCATTGCAAAATTACAAGCAAACATGTTTAACTGGAAAAAAATTATCCAGATTTTTGATAAATTGAGAAGATGAAGAAAAATCTTGAAATCTTGAATTTCTTCAGCGGTTTCTTGATGAATCTCCACTTGCGCATTCTCTTCTTTGTCCAAAAACCGAGGTTTAATCCTCAATTCTATAATTCTTACAATTGCTCTTCAATCCTCTCATACAATTATGAAATTCACCTCCTTTTGATTGTAAAAATTGATGTAAATCATAGTATAAGTTGTATATGAGAGGTCTATGAGAAGTGTATTATATTTATAGAGGTGAAATTAGGTTTAAAATTGTGCAAAAAAGTGGGTTTCATGTATAATTTTCGAAGAAAAAGAAAACATCATGCGTTTGTTAGATTTGGCCTAGGTAGTTGCTCAGTAGGAAAGTAGGCACTCGCTCAGGCAATATTTTTAGCCATTGTTTCTTATTTCTCAAGCCGGACTGCCCAGCTTTATAACTGGGTAGTCGCCCAGTTATAACATCTTTTAAACTTTACATTTTTGTCCCCGATTCTTGATTCTTTTATGTCATTTTCTCTTACAATTTATGTCATTTAACTTCTAATTGCTTCCAGTTGAACCCATAGCATCTTCATGCTTCATTATGTGGTCTGAAACAACTGTTGAAACGTTGCAATTTAGTCCCCATACTTTGGATTTCACTATTTTTTCTTATTTCTTCCAATTCCACTTTCGATCATCGATTTTCATCTATTAAACAAAATATACAATAAATTGGGCTATATTTCATCAAAAGAATTACGAAATATTACTATTTTAAGGCCCAAATAAGTGTATAAAATACACTTATAAAAAAATCCCCAAACATAAATATTTGTTTGTCTTCAAAAAAAACCATAACCTAACTTAGAACAAACACACAAATATGCAAAAGTTTTGGCTAGATAACCTACCATTTTGTCTCAGGATTGAAATTATGATGTTAAATCTATAGACAGCTTTAAGGTCACATGTCCAAAATCAATATCTACTTTTTCAATGCAAAACTATTATGTGTATGTGAAGATTTAAGTAAAATATTATGAATTTAAGGTTGAATCATTATACTAACTCCTCACCCTCTCTAGTTTAGATGGATCTCACTAATTGTAAGTCAATACTTTAACAAATAAATACTCTCCAAATTCTTATTGCTTCAACCTCCAAGACTTAATTGGACTAATAATCCCTTATCAAAGATTTAATTTTCTCAAATAAGTGTTTGGGGCTTAACCAATGCATGTAGTGCTGAATAAGTGTCTTCTCTTTCATGCTCTTGTTTTTTTTTAGATTTGATTTTTTTTCACTCGTGTTATGTATAGACTTCTATTCATTAAGCCTTCTAAATAGCCTTTGTAACGAGTTTTCGATATATAACTTCCAAATCAGTTGACCATAGGGTACCCAATTTTAAATACCTTTGCAGACATAATCACTCGAGTCATCTAGACTACTAAGAGACGTTTCACAACGAAATAACTCTCTTTTATGCAACGATTAGTGCAATGCCCCTTATTAAATGCTCATTCTCAAAATCGACCACTAATTTAAGATTTTCACCTAATTTTTATGTTGTAAGCTTTAGACAATCTACACAAGAATTTACAGACATGTAATTCCTATTCATATCCATATCTTCTTATAACAATTCAATCACCCCCCCAATTGATGCTAAATTCAGTAGTAATTTTTTTTTGTTAAGCATCTGAATTCGAATATTTCAACATATCAAACATATGAATCAGCTCATTACCTTATAATATTAAACTTAATTTGTGTGCGCAAATAGTATCAAGTTTTACATAGATAAGAATCAATTAATCCAACATGTAACTTATCTATATTTCATAAATCAACATATAATATCAAATATATTCATCATTCTCGACAATGCTACCTAACCCACACAAAAACATAATGAACAAGAAAATCTTTTATTTTTAAATTTTTGAAAAAAAAATATTTTTTTTTCTTTTGTAATAAGCAATGAAAACACAAATCACACGAGAATAATAAACTAAAAAACTCAATATTTTTCCACCCCAAAAATTAAATTAGACATTGTTCACAATGTCTTAAAGTATAATCTAACAACATAAGGGGCGAAGAAGAATGTACTCCACGAATTTTTCTGTCTGATATTCGTGATAGCTTGTTGGATCAGTTAATTCCATTCCACAACTCGCTAAGCTATCTCTTGATTGATATCCATGTACTTGTAAAAGATGAAAGAAAATAAATATAAGAGTCAAAAAGTAGTATAAAAGCTAGAATGTCGTGCGTATGATAGCTAGTTTTTTACGTCCCTGGAGTCTTAAAATATGTGCCAATTTCATTTTTTATTTTTTTTACTATTTTTGACTCAAATGAATTATTTTTTTTTCTAGGTTAAATGTAGATATGATGACCCTTTTATTGCAACAAAACATGCTTGAAATTAATGCAACCTATCAAACTATATGCAATGCAAATGTGCAAAGCATAATAAATAAAATGATAAGAAATTAGGTTGCCTCCCAAATAAGCGATTAATTTATAGTTTTTAGCTAGACTTTGTAGAGGTGATAATTATGGTGGTTCAAAGTGGACTTCGCCAGCAAATCTTTAATCACAATGTTCAGCATTGTCAGCCCCTTTTTTATTCTCCATGCTTGAAGAGTTCCATTTTAATCCTCGAGGTTCCTTATTGTTCCACTAGGCCCTTTTTATGTTGCTCTTTGATTTCTCATTCGTTTATTCTTCCTTAACCTTTTTGCTTTTTTCTTCATGAGATGGTTTCTTGACAATTGTAGAGATTTTGAACTTCTCTTGCTCATCATCCACTCTTACGGTCAATTTGCTTGCTTCAAAGTCCATGATAGCCCGACTTGTTGACAGAAAAGATCATCCTAAGATAAGTGGTGATGCATCCCATGGTTCTTCTATGTCTAGGACAACGAAGTCTACTAGGAATATGAACTTGCCAACTTTAATGAGCACGTTCCCAACCACCCCTCGAGGGTATTTGATTGAACTGTCCGCCAGTTGAAGGGAGATAGTTGTGTCGTTCACATCTTCCAAACCTAAATTCATGTGGTCAGAAAAATGCATTAAATTTATACTTGCTTCGGAATCACATAAACAACTGAAACTAGAATTACTTCCTATTGAACAAGGTATTATCTCCCTGGGTCTTTTAGTTTAGGAAGTAATTTGTTTTGCAAGATAGCACTGCACTCCTTATTTAACTTGATCATCTCAAATTCAGTGAGCTTTCTTTTCTTTGACAAGATCTCCTTCAAAATTTTTGCATAGCTTGTTATATGAGATATGACTTCAATTAACGGGATGTTGACATGAAGCTTCCTAAATATGTACAAAACCGTTGTGAACTATTCTTCAAGCTTTCTTTTCTGTAATCTCCTAGGAAATAGGATATGAGGTAAATTGTTTTCGATAGGAATGGTTACTTTAACATGTGGACTGTTTGAATTTTGATTTGGAATTATTTTTGTTTAATGGAATGTGCCTTTTCATTCACTACCACATGTCTCTTAACCGTGATTTCTGGAAGTTACACTTCGCTGCAATCAGTAATTGCCTGAATTGCTTCTTAAAGTCTTTTTTGAAGCCCTTGAGAGAATATGATAGGTTGTACATACTCTCGTGTAACTAGAGCAAATTTGATTGGTGGAATGTAGACCTCATATTTAACAACATTTATTGTTATTACCTGCTGTTTGGGATTTATCTCAATGTCACTTGTCATGGTCCCTGGTTGTCTCTGAAATTGCTCTGGAAATTTCTCCCAATTGATTTTCCAAGTTATGTATGGCAGCCCATTGAATCTAAAAAAATTTCTTAGTCAGTTGCATAAATTTGGTTGATGCTTCAGCTATTTTGATAAATGATTCAATTGATGATGCTGCCATTTTGGTTAATGCTTCAGTTGATCATGCTGCCATTTTGCTCTTTCATGATTTTCTCCACAATGGTTACATCTTGACCCAATAGCTTGAATTGCATTCACTCTTTACTTGGTTGTGAACCATTTACCTTTCTATTTAGTTCTGCTAGTTGTCCTGAAATAGCTCTCAATGTGTAAAGCTCATCCATCCCTCCAGCTCTCTTTCCACCTGATCTCTCTGTTTGTCATAATGTACTGGTGTATGCTAGATCCTCCATTATTAGATAAACATGACCACAATCCTCTTTACAATGATAGCCCAAGAATAGCTAAACAAGAGGGGATAAATTAGTTTTTTTTTTTAACTTTTTCAAAAAATTAATCTAAAGTCAAGCACGAAATAACTAGATAGATTCATCCAAATAATAAGCACGAATATGAAAGTAATAAGTAAAGAGGGATAGAGAATGCAAATGATATAATTATGGAGGTTCGATCCAGCGCAATCTCTCCGTTACCAATCTCTCCGGCACGAGCAACGCCAATTTCACTATATTAATTGACTTGTGGTGTAATTCAACTCTTTACAAAGCTTCCGATGACTTACAAACAAGGAACACCGATTCTTATACAACGTTGAGCTTTACGAGACCTCAATATGACCCACAAGTTTAAAGAAAATTGATTTTACAAATTGAAACAACTCACTTAATAAATGATATTATGACAATTAAGTATCAAGAGATAAATAGGCTAACATTTTAATAAATAGAAATGAATGAAGCTCAAGTGTTAGATGATAGAACTTTAATGGAAAATATGGTTTTCAAAAGTTGATTTAATCAATCTAAAGTTTCCAAAGTAAATATTTGAAGAATTAAAAAGATGTAAGCTCAAAGAGTTTTGCTCAAGTAATTCTCAATTTTATACTTTTTAAGAATCCTTTTTGAATGCAAGAACTAGAGGTATATATATAGTTCAAAACGTCAAAAATATCTGGGAGTTCGGATGACCGCATCCGGTCGACCGCCTCTTGTCTGGATGACCAACATAATCGTCTGTACAAAAAGATCAGAGATCAGAAAGGTCAAACTTTGGACCGTTGGGAATTTTTGATCGATCGCCTCTCTCAGCTGGTCAACCACCGAGCAGTTTGGTTTTTTCCACAGTTTGCCTCTGTTTGTTTTGATTTGAAGGTTTTGAAAAGCATGGACTTTTGGAGAGTATTTTTAACTAACTTTTCAAGATAAAAAGTGTTTTACAAGTCCAAATATCATTTTTTAAAAACCATTTTTAATTTGATCAAATCATTGTGTACAAATGACTTTTAATGCCCAAAATTATTTTTAATTCATGTAGGAGTTTTGAGCATAAGCATTCATTGCCACATATCAAAGTGTTAGTACCTTTATATTTTAGCTAAGTGATCACGTATTTGATCTTGCTCCAAAATTTGGCTCTTAAGATCTTGAACGTGACTTCGATCTTGACTTCCTTCATAGGTCCGATTTGTGATGATAGCTTTTGATCTTTTGATGAACATTGATCAATTTTCCATCGTATGCATTGAAAGACTATAATCACTTAAATTCAACTTGTTAGTAAACAAGACTTGTTTGTTGTAATCAAAACTTTGAGGTTTTAAATCAACAATAGGTCAACAATTTCCCCTTTTTTGATTATGACAAACAAGATCATTTAAAAGTAATATTGAACAATTTCCCCCTATCATTTACAAACCAATAGCCGAACACGTTAAAAACATATCCTTTATAAAGCATTTTCGATCATCATATTTTCATTAAGCATATCATCAGCATTTTTGATCATCGTATTTTCATCAAGCATATCATGATCATCATATTTTCATGAAGCATACCATCTTATACATTTCCACCTTTTATTATAAGCAAAAAGATATAGAATTTAAGAGTAAAACACAACCATAGGAAGTAATATAAGTGTTCCCCATTAAGTAAGCACATGGAGTCAAAAAAATGCGAAATATAGGATACTGCATAGACAGGTCAAAACAAAAGTTTATGAAAGGTAAGGATATAAATAAGCTAGATCAGTATAAGGACTAAATTACATATGTCGATGGTAGAAAGAGTGCAACGAACGAGCATAAGAAGCATTTTATTGAGCCTTCATTGCCTCATGTTGAGCGTTGTAGTAAGCATAAAAGGCATCGTGTTGAGCCTGCATTGCCATTTGTTGAGCTTGTATTGCATCTTGTTAAACTTGCATATGGTGAAGCATCTTGCCAAGCCCATCGATGGAGGATTAAGTGAATCGGTCTGCCCGTTGAGAAGATTGTAGTGATCATCGGTAAAAGTAAAACTGCCGGAGGGTGGAGGAGTATTCGATCCCAGGATGTCATGAAGAGGACTAGGAACCTGTGGTACATCATCCTCATTATCATTTTCGAAGTTGTCTTCATCTCCTTCAAAAGGTAAAGTCAAAGGTCCTGAGCCTGGATCAAATCCCTTAGTACGGGCCACTGATGATTAGTTCTTTAGGATGAGAAGGTACAAACATCAATTATTTTGGTAGATGTAAGTTATTTTGGACTTCGGTTGACTCTTTTTCACTTTATCAAACATTTTCTCCTTCTTGATGTTTATCTTGTGGATCTTCCTTGTGTTGATCTTGAATAGTCATTTGTTCGAATGGAGTTTCCAAACCTATATCAAAATCAATACCTTTCTCAAGATCAAGGAAGTTAGTTTCATAGAAAGTGATATGCATGGATTCTTCAATGACTAGGGTTCTTTTGTTGAAAACTTTATAGGCTTTACCAGTCAATGAACACCCTAGAAAAATTCCAATGTTGGATTTTGAATCAAATTATCCCAATTTTCTTTTGTATTCAAGATAAAAGATTTGAGCCTAAAGACTTTGAAATAACCGATATTGGGAATTCTATTTTTTCAAAGTTCATATGGAGTTTTGGTCTTCTTTCGACAAATTAAAACTCTATTAACAATATAGCAAGCGGTGTTAACGGCTTTGGTCCAAAAATATTTTGGCATGCTATTTTCATTTAATATTGTCTTAGCCATTTCTTGCAATGTGCGATTCTTTATTTCTACTACACCAT
>CAIGRK010423059.1:0-13829 GCA_903798315.1 Fraxinus greggii | reverse complement strand
AATGCAACACTCAACAAAGTAATAGTTGATAAATTATCTTGACACTTTAACTCCAATTTTGGTGATATTCTACTTAATATGTGTTGTATTTGTCACAATTTAATTTAATTGTGTAAGATGGGTTAATATCATTGAAAGTGGATTAGACAAAACTAAAAGTGCACTAATCTTTATTATGATATTCCCTAATAGAAAACGAGCTTTTGGTAAATATTGCAAAAAGAAAAAAAATAAAGAATAAAGGACTCGACGCTAAAATATTTGTCATTGATATAAGTTATAGATGGAACTCAACTTACCTTTTTTTTTTGGTTGACGAAGGAACCCGCAGCCGCTACCCTCCAGCGGAGCCCCGACCACCCCGAAGTGACGGAGGTTGGACCACTGTGAGTGAGCACTACGTAAACCCCCGCTCCATGTGCAGTAGTCCGCAGACCACACAAGATGTAAACCGCACTAAACAAGTCCGGTGCGACGGGCTCTACCAAGGAAATGTTGACAAGAGATTCGAACTCGTGACTTTTGATCTCCGTATTCACCTGTTCTACCAACTCTACTACCCCGCATTAACTTTATTTTTCACATGAATAGTCCCACAAAAGGCCTAGCAATATAGGTACATCTACAGTGTTCCAAGGCTCGCTTGTGATGGATAGCGAAACAAGAAAGGTTGAAGTGGGGATAAGGTTGTCCCAAGAAAAACGACATAATGAATAATAGGATTGTGCGGAATAATCATATTAAATATTTATGAACAAGTGAAAATTACTCGAAGATTTAAAATTATAACCTAAATTTTAACATGAATATCTAATTAATAATGTATTTCTAAATCGTTCAACAAATTTTCCACAGTATTCTCTCTCTATTACTTCTAACTAGAAAATAAATATGAGATTATACGGTAAGTAAATATGAAAGAGACGATGGTTTAGGATATACCAAAAACGAAGCCAGACAATTTAAATAAACAAACAAATAAATAAATAAATAAAAATTGAATTAAATAATAAAAGACAGTGATTTCAAACTTGTTAGAAGGAGGTGCAACATAAAGTTATTCCACCTTTACTTGAGTTCATTAAAATATATTAGTTGATTTGCATGAATAAGGTATGATATGCTGTAAAGGAAAAAATTCTCTTCAACATAAAATTAGAATAAGAAAAATACTCTCTTTATATTAATGGGAAAATTCTCTTTCCAATAAAACTAAAGCTTTGATAAGTACATCAAACAGCCCACTTGATAAAAAAAAATGTTTATTTTGGTTCTCTTACTAATTTTTAACAATGAAGTCAGTCTAATTTCTGATATTCAATTGTGAAAAATTAAGTATTTGACGAAAAAAAATTAAATTTGGGTAAAAAAAAACCACGTTTAGATCAAATATAAATCAGTGAATTTCTATTTAACCATTTAACATTTTTCAGTGAGGCGAGTCCTAATAAATTGTATTCGATTATGCATTAAATTCCTAAATATATAAAAAAAAAACGTGAAATATCAACTATAATAATCAAATGTATTATTTATGAATAATTTAATGATATTCTAATTATCTAAATTATATAATTTATAAATAAAAAATACTATAATTTGAGTGTTGAATATGTCGTATACGATTATTTTCTTATAAAAATACATATAAACCTCAATCAAACTCGAAATAGACACTAAGTTACAATCAATTGGATATGAACTTTATTATTTGTTTTTAGCATACGAATGAATCTGATTCAAAAGGTACCTTACTTCAAAATGAACCAAATATTAGGGGATTCTTATTTTAGTTTACTTATAAATTATAATTATATTAATTAAGGATATTAAATTATATATTAACAAGTATTATAAATATTCAACGCTACTAAATTCTGATTGTTAATTTAATGTAGAGAAAGACTTACGATGATTTATTCGACTCAATTCGAGACATAATATTGTTGCATTTAAGAATTCACTCTCGATATATGGTCTATACATAATAATACATAAATATCACTAACATATTGCAATAAAAATCCTTTGCTATCTATATTGTCATATTAGCCTACATCTCGTGAGCTCCAAAAGTATGTCACACTAAATTTGAACTCCTATGATTCTCTCACTTAATTATATTGAAAAATCATAAGAAAAACAAGAACAATATTTAGAAATAAAAAACGACTATGTATTAATTTTTCTATAAGAGCTAAAAAATGTTATGGCTACTCTAAATTAATATCAACATGAGATGCACCTAATGTATCTTCACTTCCTATTTAAATTTTATTTATATTATGATTGCAACTTAGCCCTTATTTGGTGCACATTTTTTTTCCAAGAATGCGTTTTTTTCTTTGATGTGATAGGGAATATGTTGTTGAAAAATAAGGAAACTTAATTTATATGATGGAAAATATTATTTTATTGAAGAATGTGTGGTTGAAAATGAGAATGAAAAAATAATGTGACTCTACAAATTTTATGATATTTTTTCCATGGTTATAATGTATAGATCGGGATAGTTTATTTAAAAGAACATAAGTTATTATGTCCCTGTTTGATAGAAATTAAAATTAATTTTTTTATAAAAATTGATAAAATATAAAAAGTAGTAGTTTTAAAAAATATATATATAGTTAAAATTAATTATTGACTTTAATATTGATTAAAATTATGATTTTAATCCATAACAAATATGGGCTATGTCTTTCTTATGTGCTCAAAGCTCCCCTATATCGTATAGTTGAGAGGATGACTTTTTTTAAATGTAAAAAAAAAATTCTTCACCTCAATCCACTATAATATATCTACATATTAGTATTCAATATAATTTTATATTGAATTTTTATACCATCTAATTGGATTTGCCAAATGGAACCCTAGTGTTAATTTCTTGGATTATTTCCAACAACTTAATTTGGGTTTACTAAGAGCTTATTTAGAAGTGATTTTTCAAAAAATATGTAATTAAAAAATAAATAAAACAAAAGGTTTCATAATAATTAAAAATAATTTTTTTGAAATCTCTTCCAAACCAGCGCTACTATTTTTGTCATGCAATGGACACATACAAATGGTTTGGGGGGTAAATTGAAAGGCTAAAAACCTAAGCTAAGCAACACAGAAATTGGCTATTCTGAAAAGTTTGCTGGACTGCACAAGCAAACATGATTGATTGATTGATTTGATCTGATTTGATGTTATGGGCAGTTAAAGCTGGCTATTTTTACTCTATACCGTTGGATAGTTTTCTTCTCCATATCCAGCCGTCGATTCGTTTATCTCCTAGTTGCATATAATTCTACCGTGAACCATAACCAAGCAGGGAATCCAAGGGATATTATACCAGTAAATACAAATTGCAAAAAGGACTACATATAAATAATAATAATAATAATAATAATTGTGCACTTTTCGTTTTCAACCTTTCTGTAAAAATATAGCCCATTCATTAAACTAAAAATATATTTTTTCAGAACTTATCTTTAATCATATATTTTTTAATAAAATAATATTACGTCTAAATTCAATTTTTTTACTTTTTAACCAAACATTCTTTAAAAATTATTATTTTAAAATAATTTTTTTTCAATACCTCGTTAAAATGGAGCCCGGACAAGGTCATAATAAGGCTATGTTTCAGCTCTATTTTTTTTATGAAAATAAACTTTGTAACAATAATTTTTTAAAGAATGCGCAATTAAAAATGAGAGAAATATTTTGAATTTATGTGCAAAATTATTTTATTAAAAGAATGTGTGATTTAAAATGAATTTAATAAAAATGAGTTTAAATAATGGGACTCAAACATGGCTTAATATATGTTCAGTTATTTCCTTAATATAATTCATTCTTATAGAAAACTCATCATTTCCTACATTTTAGGCATTAAATGATGAATAAACAAAAATAGAAAAAAAAAACAATAAAAAGAATTTGCAAAATGAATTTCATAACTTTTCAAAAAGTACAAATAAATTTACTTAAAATTTAAATATATATTAACACGCTTCAATCTTTTTAGAAAAAACAAATATTTCATATTTTCAAACCAAGCACGACATTCAACTAAGATATTACCTCTACAAATGCAATCACATTGTCATCTTAGAAAAGATGATTAAAAAAAAAAAAGATATATTTTTCCTCAAACCCACATTGACTGTAGCATAACAACCATTATGAATGGAAACCTCACTAGCTATTTACCATTCGTTTTCAAGAACCAAATTGCAGAGATTGCAGAGATTTGTCCTAACGCTTTTTCCTATGATTTAGTTCCTACAAACTTATGGTTGAGGGTACGTAGAGCCGATTTTGCATAGAGGAAAGTGATGCCTACGCCTTAAGCTCAACATTACACGGGCCTCAAATTTTAACTTTTTTTATTCTTCCTTTTCTTTGGTAAATTAGGTTCGTTAAAATTTTTTTAATAAAAATTTGATAAATTTGGCCCATTTCAAATGCGCTTAGGATTTCTCAAACTCATGTTGCGGTGATTTTTTAATTCTACTCAAATAATTTGGAGAGGTTAAGGTGTGCAATTTTTTTTCAATATAAGGTCTAATTTATGGAATTCGTCTCAGACCCTCGAAAATCAAAGAACCGGCAACAAGGTCAAATGAGATGCTCAGTACTAGTGATGGCTCTACTACGGTGGGTGGTGGGATAGGTTTGGAAAAAATACTTCTTTTGTTTTTCTGAATAAATTTTAAGATATGGTGGTGGCGACGACGTTCGTTTGTCAATAAAGTGATTAAATTTGTGGAATTGGTATTTGGTCCGTCGGTGGATGGGTGGGTACGTCGACTACAGTGTTTTCCTTATTCGGTGTGCCAAAATCATTCAACTGAAAAGGGCCTTCTATTGGAAGGCGAGGTCGACCCTGACAATTCATCATGATGCCTAGGATGGGTGTTGTTATTTTTCAACATTGCAACACTGTGTTAGTTGATCTTGAGGTGCTTGGGTCAACCATGCCACGTGTAGTAAGGAGGTTGGGCAAGGTAAAGTGATGACAAATCATTAATTATGGTGTTTCACAATCACGATGGGCTTTTACCGAGCTATTAGATGAAATTTTATGAGCTGTTTATCGGGATGAATTGAATGTTTAATTACAGAATTCGTTTTAAGGGTGTTACTTANTTATTTTTCAACATTGCAACACTGTGTTAGTTGATCTTGAGGTGCTTGGGTCAACCATGCCACGTGTAGTAAGGAGGTTGGGCAAGGTAAAGTGATGACAAATCATTAATTATGGTGTTTCACAATCACGATGGGCTTTTACCGAGCTATTAGATGAAATTTTATGAGCTGTTTATCGGGATGAATTGAATGTTTAATTACAGAATTCGTTTTAAGGGTGTTACTTAACAATTGATTTTCTATTAATACCCTTTATGCCAACAATTTGTCCCCCCTAAAGGGTGGGATTGCTAGCGATACCAACCTTCGATATCACCATTTGATTTCGCAATTCAAATTTTCAAAAATTTACCTTTTAGAATTGACGGGTGCAATTGAAAATCCCGCGATCAAAATCTTGTGGCTCATACGTGGCAGCTAATAAATGATGCTTACTTCAAAAATTTAAAAATGGTGGTTTTATGAGGATGCTTTTCAATTGGGGGTTACGATCGTCGACATTCTGAGCCTATTGGAGACAATATTTTGAGAAAATGTGCCTTTTCGTATTCTCCTCATATAAAAGAAGCAAAGGCACCCAAATTTCTGCCCAAGTGCTTAGCGATTTCAGTCCCTTTTGCTTGTGACTCACTTGTCATATGTATTCTTTTTTTTTTTTCCCAAATTCTTATTTGTTTCATCTATATATAATGAGTTTGGATGACTCAATTGTTTATTATTGGGGAAATAACCAGGAGAATAGATAAGGTCGACATCATCTCATTCGCCCTCAGCATCTTTTGGTGCTTCTTCTAGTTCTGACCTTTGTGAAATAAGTGCAATTCTAAGCCCAATCCCTTTGAACATGTTTCGACCACTTCATCAATCCCTATTCCTTTAGCCCAAAACCCAATTAAGGCTGTTGTTGCAACAATAGTTCTTCCGGCGAGAAGTGGAAATCTCAAGGATTAGGTCTACTGCAACGGAGGAGGAACTCGACAAATGGAGAGTTGTTTACAATATCTCATATTCCATTGAATCCTTCCTACCCAGGGAGGATGATTGGGCATGCAATCCTCCAGAAAGGTGTGTGGTTTTTAATTTGACAATTCTTCATGTCGGACTGCGGCTCTCCCTTTCCTCGTATAATAAGGAATTTTCTATCAATCTGGAGAATTGGCCCAACCCAGCTCTGTCCCAATGGTTGGAGAGCCTTGTATGGTTTTTTGCTACTATGGTACCAACGGGATTTCTCATAAATGCCAGTTGAGTAGTTCCCTTTTTATCTTTAAGGAAGATAGCAAGGGTTCTCGATAGTACTATACAAGTGTGAAGGCTAACACATGTGGACCTATCTTGTTGGGCACCCCTTCCTCGATCAAGAATCGGAAGGAGAATTTCTTTAATTGTGAAAAGGGATTGGTAATTTAGGCCAGACGAAGTGAATAGGGTCGACGTAGCTCCAGTTTGCTATCATAAGAATTGTGAGTTAACATCAATTCCATTTGTCATGTTTTGTTTATTCATGCCGAACTAAGGCAACATCAATTCTTTTATATTTTGCAGATTATATTTTATGCAATATTACCCTTGGGACTAAAAGGATTGTAGATGTGACAAGAGCACTACCTTCATATCATAGAAATTGTAGTTACTTGATTTTTGTTGCTAACTTACGTAGTACAGGTCTTCTCGATCCTAACTGACCTATGGAAGTTCCTCCAGTTTTGCCACTTCCTCCTTTATCATCTCAACCTGTAAAGGAGGATCACAAAGCTTCTCTGTCACCTCAACATTCTCCATTTTCTCGGCAATCCCCTTCTGTGGTTTCGTCATCGCCTCCTATTCTAGTGATATCACTCTCACCTCCTCCAATAAGGTAATCCCCTCCCCGGACAAGGTCCATATCTTTTCATCCTCCTCCAAGAAACATGTTTATTCATTTTATGAAGATTTCTCTTTTTATTATTTGATGCTTCTATTTTGGACGATTTGAACTTGAAAGCATTTGATCAGTACTAAAGCAAAAATTGCTGAGGTACAGAGTCTTAAAGCAAATGGAAATGGAGGCAAAGGCTGAAAGAGTCAAGATTGAGAAGAGAAAGGCGCCCTTGGAGGAGGATGAGGAAGAAGAGGAGGATCGGATATCCTTGAAACGTAGAGCTTGATATGATGCTCTTATTTTATCCTCTAGATAAGGCGAAACTTTGAATGATCCTACCGGTATGGTTAGGTCGATCTCTCCGGTTCAAATTCCAGCTTCTTCTAAGCCTTGTCAATCAACTTCGCCTTTGGTACATCCTGATGTAATGAGCTCAAAAATTGATGCGCTAATAAGGCATCGTCCAGAAGCGTTTCTGGACTTCTTAAACCCCACTTCCTAGCTCGAACACTACTTGTGCCTTTTCTCCACCAACAATGACTTCTGTTGATCTTCTTTTAAGGAGTTGGACTGAAAAATGAGCTAATGTCAGCGAATGAGGCTTAAATTACTGTCGATCTCTTTAGCCATAAATCCATTTTGTATATAACGGTCGTTTTCTGAAAAGGTATTGATTTTCATTTTGGGATGTCAATTACTTAGCCTTTCTTATTTTGGAACATTTTAAAAGCTTTTATTTCTTTCGTCAAGTGAAAGTTGAGTTCGATAAGGTAGTGGGTCTTAAAGATGAGATTTTGAATCTTCATCCTGCCTTTGAAGATGAAAGAGCTTGTCATGCTAAAGAAAAGAGAGCTTGGAAGGACGTCTGGCCAAAGCGGAGGCAGAGTTGGAGGCAAAAAAATAAGGCTGAAGAAGAGTTAAAAAAAAAAACTTCAAGTGATTAAGACCTGGGGAAGAAGGTTGTTGTGTATGCTGATAATGAGAGGAAAAAGGCTGTTAAACAGCAAGCCCGTGTTGAAGAATAGAGGAAACAGTCAGAGGAAAAATGAGCTTGTGCTGATAGAGAGAGAGAGAGAGAGCGCGCGCAAAGGCTGACGAGGAGCAGGCTCTTGCTGATAGAGTCGAGGTCCAAGTGACTGTGTAGAGAAAGAAGGTTGAAGAGATTGAAGTTAGAGCTTTGACTACGGTGACAAATTGGAAAAATTTGCCACGACTTGTTAGCCCAAGATGCGTATTATTGTGGGCTTGGTGAAGGTGATAAGGCACATTGAGGCCTAAAGGCTGGACTTTGATGCTAGCTTCTTGTATGAAGCTTTGGATGGACAAAGGGCCTTGCTTACCGAAATCAATACTTCAGTTGGGATCGTTCTAGCCCTTTTAAAGGATCAGCTTCTTGTAAGGCTGATTTGTCAAAAAAGAAAATTTGTAAGGACTTTCAATAAGTATTGTAATACTTACAACCTTAGTTTGTACTACTGAATAGCAGATTCGAATGATTTTCACTAAATGTTGAAGCACTTACAACCTTAGTTCAGACTGATGAAGAGCAGATTCAAATAATTTTTCACTAAATGTTGTATCGCTTACAACTTTAGTTCGGATCGTTAAAGAACAAGTTCGCAAGAGTTATACACATCATGACTTCTAGAAATAACTAGTAATTTATTTAAGAAAGGTGTTCCACATTGTTCAGTATATATTCTAGTTCTAATTATAATATTTTTGGAGGTGTTTTGCATTCCAAAGGTGCAAAAGAGGGTATCTTTGTATATTTTCTAGATCCCTTTGGTAAGATTTTGATGATTCGATAAGGTCCCAATTTAGTCCTAAGGATCCTGCATTGAGATCCTTGGTGGCTAGGAAAATATTTTTGAACACAAAGTCACCAACTTCAAATCTTTTGATTCGTACTTTCTAGTTATAATACATTACACTATGCTGTTTGTAAATAGCTGTCCTTAGTTTGGCGCCTTTTCTTTTTTCTTCTAGCAAATTAAGCTTGTACATAGGACCTCCTCATTTTTGTTTTCTTGAAAGTACAAAGTTCTAAACGAAGGAACTTCCATCTCGACTGGAATGACAGCTTCTACTCCAAATGTCAAGGAGAATGGTGTCTTCCCAGTGCTAGTTCGAGACGTCGTTCGATAGAACCATAATATAATTGGGAGTTCTTCGTCCATGCGCCCTTGAAGATATCAAGTCGAGCTTTTAGGGTATGCTTAATTATTTTGTTAAGTGTTTCTACTTGCCCATTTGTTTGCTGATGATTCGGGTAGAAAGTGTTTCTTGATGTTGAATTCTTCACAAAAGGCTATTAGCCTGCGTTGTCGAATCGTGACAATGAAATAAGGTATGCCAAACCTACAGATGATAGATTTCCAAATGAAATCAATAGTCTTTTGTTCCGATATTTTAGCCAGTGGTGAACGCCTCTGCCCATTTAGTTAAATGGCCAACGTCTACTATTTCAAATTTTGTTTCTCCTTTGCCTAGAGGCGTAGGACCAATTAAGTATATCCCCCATTTGGAGAATGGCCATGGGCTGATAATGCAAGAAAGTTCATCTGGGGAAGCTTGGATCATTGGGGCTAGGCATTGACATTTATCACTTTTTTGATGAAGTTCAAAACATCTTGTCTTAATGTGGGTCAGCAATGCCCCTTCCTGATGACTTTGTGAGCTAGGGATTGTCCCCCAACATGGTTCCTGCATATTCCTTCATGTATCTTATACAGAGCATCTTTTTCGTTCAAACACTTCAACAAAGGGTAGCATAACCCCTTTCATATAAGAGATCATCACGAGAGTGTATCTAGCGGATCTGGTTCGAGCATCCGAGCTTTTGCAGGACTTGTTTCGTGCTTGAAGAACTAAATGATTTCGTCCATCTAGGAAGGCTTGGGATCTATGACCATGGATGTTATCACATTATCATCTATGACTGAATATTTGATCTTTCCCAAAGGAGTGCTGTCCAGCTCGTTTATTATGTCGTTTATTGCCAGCCTGGCTAGTGTATCTCATGAATGTTCTGGGATCGAGGTATGTGTATCACTTTAGCCATGATGAAATCAAGCAATTCCTTGTGCACAACTCGAAGGTAGTTGCTCATTCTATCTTCCTTAATTTTGAATTTAATTTTGAATAACTTGTTGACCTGATTTACGACGAGTTGGGAATAACTGTGGATTACCACATGGGATATCTTCAGTTCTTTAACCATTCTTAGTTTAGCAATCAACGCTTCATATTTAGCTTCATTTTTGGAGGCTTTAAATTCAAATATGAGGGCCAGGTAAAACCGATGGCTTTCCGGACTAATGAGGATAATCTGTTCTCCTAATTGGGAATTTGTAGATGATCCATCGACAAATAATTCCCAGGGACTACGTTTATGCATTTTTGTTTTCAGATCTGAACTGAATTAGGCTATGAAATCAAAGAGTGCTTGCTCTTTAATAGTTGTGGGCATTTTTGTAAGAGATGTCAAACTATCTAAGCTCCACGGTCCATTTTACAAGATGCCCTGAAGTATTTGATTTTTATAGGACTTGTTTTAGAGGGTAATTGGTCAAGACCTCAATTAGGTGTTCCAAGAAATAAAGACATAATTTCCTACTTGACATAATCAGGGCGTAAGCAAGATTCTCCATCGGGGAATAGCGTAGCTCGGCATCATGCAGAGTTTTGGTTACGTGGTATACAAGGTGTTGCACTTTGTTTTCCTTTCTTATGAGGACAACACTTAAAGCGTGTTCTGAGACTCCCAAGTAGAATGATAAAGTTTCATTACATCGTAGGGCGATGTGGAATCAAATACAATGAACTCAGCATTAACACTGACTTGACAAAGAGCTTCTCCAACCTGAACAACGAGCTCGATCTTTCCTTTTGCCATTATAATGGCCCTATTTAAATTGAACACAATGTTAGAACATGGTTGTAGGAAACGTAATGGTATCCCCATCCATCTGAGCGTGCTCACATATATAACATTAAGTGCGCTTTTCGTGTCAACTAAAACTCGGGGGATGCTGCTAGCTATGGGCAAAGCTATTATCAAAACCCTTGGAAAGGCCATGGGTTTATTCATCTATCATTATTGTGCAGATGGTTATCTTTAATTCTTCTGTGATATTTATTGGTTGGGCTAGGTCAGCTGAAATAGGTCTTTTTAGTCGGGACTCCTTAGATCCATCATAGTGTCCCATTGGAGCATGTTCACTCCTGTTCTAGGTATGTCAACATTGTAAGACTTTGCCTCAAACTGATAACCTTGTATGATTCCTACGCCACCCGGGGTTGGAAACTTCATGCAGTAATGGTAAATGAAGGTGGTGGCTTTTAGCTTATACAATATAAGTCTCCCAAGGATTGCGTTGTAACTGGATGGTATGTCCACCACCATGAAATCTGCGATGGATCTTGTTTAACAGGGAATGTCTACCAACTCTAAAATTAGGGTAATTTGTCCCCATGCCTCAATAGTTTCTCCAATGAAAACTTTGAGTCTCCTGGTGTAGGGTCGTAGGTACTCTTCTTGGATTCCCATTTTTTTTAGAGTCTTCGCATAAAGAATGTTGACAGAGCTTCCGTTATCGACAAGAGTTCGTCGAGCACTGCTTCCATATATGGGCGTGGTTATTACCAAAGCGTCACTCTGGTTTTGCATGACTCCTTGGGAAGCCTCTTCAGAAAATCCAAGCCATTCAGGATACTGTATGGTTGTGAGATTGGACTTGTGACCTCATACTTTTGCAATACCTGTACTGCTCGACATGCTTTCTGCGATCTTTCCCGGAACCTTCAACACATTAATTTCCTCCTACTATCATTCTTATCTCAGTCCTTGGAGGGTCTTCGTCGGGCTAAGCTACGGGGGCAACTTGCGGCTGAATAGGGGGAGCTTAAATTGTTTCCCCAGGCTTAGATACAAACTCCTGTAATTGTCCTTGTCTAACGAGAGGCTCCACTTGCTCCTTGAGGTCTCTGCAGTCATTGATGTTATGTCCAGCTGACTTGTGGTAACGACAGTACCTATTCGGTGAGGTCTAGGTATATTTTTTTTAGTGGAAGAGGTTTACGGAAGACCTCATTATCTCCAACTTGCATGAAGACCTCGTCCAGAGAAGCGTTCAAATGGTGGTATTGGTGGAACTTTTCTAGGTAATGGCAGGGTTATTCAAAATCCTTTTTATCTTTTCTTCTTTCGAGGGTAGATCTTTTCTCTGCTCTTTTTTCCTTAGGGTGAGGTGATTGGTTGAGATCGACCTTACCCTCCTCATGTTCCAACGTGGCTTTTTCTGCATTTATATATTTTTCAGCTCTGTTGAGGAACTCATGATATGTTTTGTCCATCATCTTTAACGGACCACCAAAACCTTATTTTTGGCCTCAAGCCAAAGATGACGGCCATTAGGGTTGTATCATCAAATATTTTTTCCACCTCCATTGATTGTTTGTTGAATCTGCCTAGCGTTTCATTCTTTCCTTGCTTGATGCTTACAAGGCATTCTTTGTGGGTGGTTCTAACCTTAAAACCTAGGAATTGGTTTAAATAGGCGGTTGCTAAGTCCATCCAATTTTTAGTGGACCTTTGATGCAATTTTCTAAGCCACCTTTGTGCCATGTCCACTAATGTTAGGGGAAAAGCTCTGTATATGATGGTGTCGTTGGCTTTTTGCAGCTCTGTCCAAGAGGTATATTTGTTGAGATGACTAAGGGAAGAATGGCGGCTTGTGAAATATTCTTCCAAACTACCTTTAAGTCTTGCTTCCAGGTCGACTATGAGTTTTTTTAATGAACTTATTTAAGGTATTTTGCCCTTCGTAAGATCCCCTAGATCAGGGTTAGTTCGATTGTCCTTCAAGGATAGTGATCATTTTGTCCCCAGTCTATCGAACACACATCATGTCCTCTTGATAGTTCGTCCAGAGGATGAAGGACACTTTACATTTTTGGTTTTGCTTTTAGAGGACTCTCCTTCGGAGAAGTGGAAACCTCTTCTGGCGGAGGATCGTCCAACCTTCCCCCTTGCAGGAAATTGCACCTTAGTTTCAACTAGGGAAGAAGTCGTGGCTTGCTTCCATTCCATTCTATGAACGACATTAGTTAAACGTTCTATCGGTTCTTTCATAGCAATGAGTTGAGGGTTTTTCTCCATGGCTGATTCATTCCTCTTTTGGGGATTCCTTGGGAAATTAGTTTCATGGGGGTTAGTATGGGACCCATTTTGGGATGCCAAGAGTCATGATGATCTTCTATGACAAGTAGATATAATTCAAGGGAAAGTTTTTGTGGGGGATATGTGAACTATTTTTTTAACAAGGGCCCTCTTTCTAGAGCCAATCTGTTGACGTTTGAACTTGATTTTGACGAGTTCAGCCAATTTAATTTGTATGAAGGAAGAGATGATCTTACCGGAACAAGATGGATAATTGTATTAACTTTTTCCTTGAATTAACTAAAGTACAAGGAGAGGAAAGATTGTGTGTATTATGTGTGGTCCCTCAAAGGGGACTATAAGTTGCCTTTTATAGCCAAAAATAGGAAAATTGGTAGACTTCGTGATGTCGACTACAATGTTTTCCTTGTTTGGTGTGCCAAAATATTCAGCCAAAAAGGGCCTTCTATTGGAAGGCGAGGTAGGCCCGATAGTTCGTCATTATCTTTGAGATGAGTGCTGTTATTCTTCATCATTGCAACACTGTAATTGGTTGATCTTGAGGTGCTTAGGTCAGCCATGCCACGTGTCGTAAGGAGATTGGGTAAGGTAAAATGATGATGTCTTCCTTGTCAAATCATTAATTATGGTGTTTCACAATCACGA